>JACCGJ010015047.1:0-130363 GCA_013407085.1 Atriophallophorus winterbourni | reverse complement strand
GGTTCAGTCCTTGGTCCGATCCTGTTTCTGGTTCATGAAAATGAATTACCGGAAATTTTTCGATGTAACATTTCTTTATTCGCGGACGACATAAAGATATGGCGTTGCATCCGTAGCCCAGAAGACTGTCTGCTATTAGAAAAAAATCATGATACGATTCACATATGGTCGTTGAAGAACAAACTTCCGTTTAACTTCACCAAATGCAGGCTCATGAATGTGGGGAATCCAGTAGAGTTCACATATCACACGGGTTCGCATGTCCTTGAAAATTGCAGTGAAGAAAAAGATTTGGGTGTCTGGATATGCTCCAGTTTAAAAACATCACTTCAAACTAACACTGCATTAAAAAAGCAACACGTGTTCTAAATCTACTCAAACGTGTATTTGGGAAATTTTTGCCCAAGATATTACCAAGGATCATGAATACATACTTGAGACCGGTCATGGAATACGGTGTGCAGTCGTGGTCTCCGTGGCTCAAGAGGTATGTGGAACTTATGTAGCGAATCTATCACCGTTCAACAAAACTAGTTCTCAGCATTGAAAACAAACCATATAAAGAAAGGATAGCACAACTGAATCTGTTCGATTTTCCCTATCGACGAATCAGAGGAGACCTTATCTTACTTTACAAAACATTCCATACCTCGAACCATCCCTTACAGGATTTATTCACGCGAAGGGATGCGAGAAATTATCAGAACGATGAAAAATATGTGCTTCGGTCGTACGCATTGCCGCCTGAACTGTAGAAGGTATTTTTTAATAGTCCAGTCTGTTAAGTGGAACAGTTTAATTAACCGGTGCTCACTCCACTCAGCTTGCTGAATTTAAAACGAAATTAGACGCATTTTTTATTGCCATTATTCGTTCCGAACACATTATCTAATGTTTCATCTATTTCCTTATATGTTATAAAAGTAAATTTCAATTTTTACACCAGGTGTTGTTCGGTAGGAGGGAACCTCGGTGTATAGACAGTTGGAGACGAAAAACTATCGATTAATCGACCAATCAAGATCGATAGTGAGTTCTAATTGTGATTTTTATTCACTGTGATATTCAACATTTGCTCAATTGTGATACTCTTGGCATTCGATCAATACACGAGTTGAGCGACGGTTGCGTTCTCTCTGACCAAACGGGCTGGGCCAACAACAGTGCAGCACAGACTTAACAACTGGCGACGGGGTGTTTTCCATGATGTCCGCTGAATCAGAAGTGTCACTTTTACAACAGTTGCTCGAACGAATACTCCAGATAAAAGAAGGAAATTCTTCTGCGAATGATCCCAAATCCCCATCTACCGAATCTCTCATGTCGTCTATAATAGAATTTCACTTTGACCCGGAAAATAATGTGACTTTTGACACGTGGTTCCGGCGTTATGAAGATATATTCCGAATAGACCTCAAGGACCTGGGAGATGACTGCAAAGTTCGACTGCTGTTGCGTAAATTGGGCGCAGCGGAATTAGACAAATATTGCAATTTAATTCTGTCTCAGAACCCACGCGACCGTACATTTGAAGAGACAGTCGAATCCCTCAAGCAATGTTTTGGTGATCAATCGTCTCTCTTCAGTATCCGCTACCGCTGCCTCAATTTAGTCATGGATGAAACAACCGATTTTGTGACACATCTAGGAGACGTTAATAGAGAGTGTGAACGCTTCAAATTGCGCTCCCTGACAGAGGACCAATTTAAATGTCTCATTTTTATCAGCAGTCTGCGATCCTCGCGATTTACGGAAATTCGGACTCGCTTACCGAATCGTCTAGAGCAGGATCCGACTATGACACTCCAGGCAATCGGAGAAGAACACCGACGTCTCTTGAACATTAAAAACGACTCCGCTCTCGTGCAATCGAACCATCACGACAATTTTACAATCCAGGCGGTACATCAACCAGAACAAAAGAACACTGAACAACCGTCTTCGCATCTACCACGACAACCAAAGCTGCTCAAGACAGCTCAAAAAACCAAGCCCAATTCCAAGTGCTGGCAATGTGGAGAATGGCATTTTGTGCGTTTTTGCCCATTCAAGAAACACAGATGCCAGAATTGCAACAGAATGGGGCATAAAGAAAATTACTGCCGTGCGAAGTATTTTAATAAGAAATCTGTACTGAATCATTCCAATAATATAACTTATCGCTCCTATCCCGTCTTTTCAACCTTCCAAGGGGATGTGAGAAATCGACGGAAGTACCTTACCGTCACGCTAAATGGTACGCCCACCCGTTTTCAAGTTGACACTGCCTCCGACATCACTATAATATCGGAAGACACTTGGCGATCGGTTGGCAAACCAAAAATAAATCCCACCAGTCATGTTGCACGCAGCGCATCTGGAGGAAAGTTAAATCTCATTGGCCAGATTACCTGCTGTATTGCCTTCAACGACACACAACTAGAAGGTGTCTGTTACGTGTCAATGCATCCGAACTTGAATCTCCTTGACCTGGATTGGCTTGAAAATTTGAAGTTGCTTGATTTCCCACTGAACACTGTGTGCCATGCCGTGAATCAATCGACAGATGACTGGGTAAAACAGATTCAACTCAAATTTCCGAAAGTCTTCCAAGATGGCCTTGGATATTGCCGGAAAACTTCAGCAAAGCTGACTTTGAAGCCGAATGCGAACCCAACATTTCGTCCAAAACGCCCCGTACCGTACGCTCTTTTGGAAAGCGTCGACAAAGAACTTGACAGACTGCAAGCCGCCGGAGTAATCAAACCCGTCAACTACTCAGCATGGGCAGCACCAATTGTGATTGTCAAAAAACCGAATGGTAGTCTGAGAGTTTGCGCGGATTATTCGACTGGTCTAAATGCATCCTTGGCAGATCATCAATATCCACTACCTCTTCCTGAGGACCTCTTCGCCAGATTGAATGGTGGTCAGTGTTTTGCAAAACTGGACCTATCGGATGCTTACCTCCAAATTGAGGTCGCTGAAGAATCAAGAGAGCTATTAACCATCAACACTCACCGTGGGCTCTTCCAGTACCAACGCTTACCGTTTGGTGTCAAGACTGCACCTGCTATCCTCCAACAGATCATGTATACCATGCTCCAAGGTTTACCGTATGCTGCTGCCTATCTCGACGATATAATCATAGTCGGATCAAATGTGGATGAACTACGTGATCGTATAAAGGAAGTCCTCAAACGCATAAACGAATATGGCTTTCGTTTACGGGCCGAAAAATGTAAATTTTTCATGGAATCTATAAGATATCTCGGATTTATCATTGATCGTCATGGTCGACGGCCAGACCCATCAAACATTGATGCAATTCAGAATATGCCACCACCACATGATATCCCAACATTGCGATCATTCCTCGGATTGGTCAGCCACTATGGCGAATTTTCACCATCATTACACAAATTACGCGGCCCTCTCAATAATCTACTGAAGAAGGATACCCCTTGGATATGGTCAGAAGAGACCTAACAAGCTTTCGATAAAATAAAGTCGATGCTGACCTCAGATCTTTTACTGACACATTACGACCCAAGGCTCCCAATCGTTCTAGCCTCGGACGCTTCCAGCTACGGAATCGGTGCAGTTATCTCACATGTTTTCAAGGATGGAATCGAAAAAGCCATTGCTCACGCAGCACGATCACTCACCTCAGCTGAACGAAATTACAGCCAAATCGAGAAAGAGGCGCTTGCCATCATCTTCGCTATCAAGAAATTTCATAAGATGCTATACGGCCGGAAATTCACGCTGCTGACGGACCATAAACCGTTGCTTGCTATTTTTGCATCAAAAAAGGGCATTCCTGTCTACCCAGCAAACAGACTACAGCGTTGGTCAACCATCCTGCTGGGCTATAATTTCGACATAAAGTACATCTCCACCGGGAAAATCGGACAAGCGGATGCACTCTCAAGACTGATAACAGAAAACACTATAGAAGGAGACATGGTAGCCCAAACAACTCTGGATGCTGACGTCAGTTGTTTACTTTCCACCACTATGATGAAACTGCCGGTAACAGTTGACCAAATTCGAGATGCAACAGAAGACCCCGTACTCCAAAAAGTATTTGAATACCACAAATCCAGATGGCCAATATCTGTACAAGACCCAGAACTACAACAATTCCGACATCGTCAGAATTCCATTTCAATCGTGGACGGGTGTCTCATGTTTTCGGATAGAGTGGTAATTCCAAAGAAACTCCGTTCGACAGTACTCAAACAATTCCACACAAGTCATTCCGGAATAAATCGTATGAAGGCGCTAGCGCGCAGCTTTGTGTACTGGCCCCTTATGGATTCACACATTGAGAACCTGGTTAGCTCGTGTTCTAAATGTCAATCGGCATTAAAATCACCGACAAAGTGTGAACCACACCCATGGCCCAATCCCACAGAACCCTGGTCAAGAATTCACTTGGATTTCGCGGGCCCACTGAGCGGAATATCGTATCTCCTACTGGTGGACTCACACAGCAAATGTCCAGAAGTTTCCCTCTCACCAACACAACAACTCGGACGACAATCAAAAAGCTGCAAGAAACTTTCGCTAGATTTGGTTATCCAAAGACATTGGTGACCGATAATGGAAGCCAATTTACGTCGAATGAGTTCGGATCATTTTGCCGACAACATGGTATGAAGCACATCCGCACACCCCCATATCACCCACAATCGAACGGACAAGTGGAGAGGTTTGTGGACACTTTCAAGCGAGCAATGCTTAAAGCAGCGGGGGAAGGAAATACGGAAGAGGTTCTGCAGAAATTTTTGACGTTCTACCGAATCACACCTAATCCTAACGTACCTAGAGCCATATCGCCTGCGGAAGTCATGCTAAGGCAAAAACCGAGAACCATCTTCGATCTCATGCGACCAAACACGGTGAATCATACCAATAAAAATCTCAAAATGAAAGCGAAATGTAATAGACAAAATGGTGCAAAATTCCGAAAATTTATGGTCGGACAAAATGTCCTCGCCAAGGATTACCGTGGTGATGAGATCAAATGGACCCCGAGGATCGTTAGCAAGATCGTGGGACACGTTTGCTACGAGATAATGGTTGGAAAAGAAACGTGGGTACGACATGCAGATCAACTAAGGGCGTTAGGTGCAAAACGGAATTCCCCAAGTATACAGGAAACTCCATTGGAAATCCAACTGGGTGAATTCAACCTCAAAAACCCAGAACAAACAAAGCCAACGGAAGAAGATCACCCTCGAATTAATTCTCCGGAATGCAGACAAAGAAGACGAACTGATCGAAGACGTATTCCCGTAACCCGCCTGCAAGTGAACTCAAAAATGAAGTCATACGACAACCAAGCTTAAAGGGGGAGGTGTTAGGAGGGCACCCTCTGTCGTATAGACAGTGAACGAACTATCGATTAATCGACCAATCAAGATTGATAGTGAGTTCTTATTGTGATTTTTATTCACTGTGATATTCAACATTTGCTCAATTGTGATACTCTTGGCATTCGGTAAATAGACGAGTTGAGTGACGGTTGCGTTCTCTCAGACCAAACGGGCTGGGCCAACAACAGTGCAGTATAGACATAACATTCTGTGATCACTGGGGCAAGATTCTTCATCATAATCCAGTGGATACCGTCTGGTCCCTCAGCTTTGTTGACGCGAACACGGATAAGTGCTTCATACACCTCCGATTCCATGAAGGACAACTCATCTAGTGCAGCAGCGCCAGGTAGTAGATTAAACGAGCTAGACGTAGCAATTAAAGAATTATCACGTCTCTGAACGCCACTGAAGAACCTAGAGAAAGCAGTCGCCTTAGACAGGTCGGTATCGGCTAATTTTCCGTCATCCAGATACAAAACTCCAATGTTTTCCCTGGTTTTTCTTTTCGATTGAGTTCAGTTGCACAGAAAAGAAAGTGGCTAACATGCCAATGGAGCGCCCAGAATTTCTTTCGGTGAAAAGCTGCAGAGAAGCAACCACCACTGCCAAAGCGTTTATTCTCATTGTGATTTGGATATCCTCGACGACCGCGATGCCAAGGGATTATCCGGGTTGTATTTAGGAAGCACCTCGTTATGAATGATGCTGGAAAGATAAAAATACATTTCTTCTCACCAGTACGGTGAGAGGTCAGCTAAAGAAAATTTGTGTATTAAACAAACTGAACTTCGGCATTTAATTACCTACCAAACAACGGTAAAAATGGTGAACTACCTAATCTTGCATAGAAATTAGAGAGAGAATTCAGGAAAAAGCTTACCCCAGATGTGGTCTAAACCGTTCTTCAAACTTGCGACAGAACTGTAGGATATAAGTTATTTTGGAAGCCGGTTCCAGAAATTTACCACCCTGGAGCTAAAAACGTTTTTCCTGGAGTCTAGTCTACATCGCTCCTTAGCAAGTTTGAGTGAATGGCCCCAAGTGCCCAGCTCAGGACTTAGGGCAAAGAAGTCGGTCATGATAACGCCACTTAACCCCTTTAAGATCTTGGAGGTTTCAATTAAGTCACCTCTCAAATGACGGCGCGTAAGTGAAAAAAGTTCTAGGGACTTTAGGCGTGCAGCGTAAGGTTTCCGTCGCTAACCATCAATCATGCGAGTTGCGTGACGCTGTACGCTTTCGAGTCAGTTCAGTTCAGTTCAAGTTCTTCTTCTGAATTGAACGCGAAGGGATAAAATCTAGTTCAAGCTCCATCACAGTAATAAACATAAGTGACTTCTGCTGACAAGGCAAACTCTGAGAGTAGAAGAACGCCACTTTATCACTCCGGGGATCAAGTCCATCCGTCTCAAAAAATGCTGATCCAACGCGCTTCCGAATAGCTGTTCAGATGGTAGAGACAAAAGCACTTTCGGTAGTGAGTTCCACGTGTTTACCACCCAGGTGAATAGCGTGCGCGCATTACTCAGCTTCAGCCTTCTAGTCTTCTGCAACTTAAAGTCATGTCCCTGAGTCCTCGAATCGCCTACTAATCGGTAGTACTGGAAAAACTCGTCTCCATATTGGCCAAACAGAATACGGCGTGTAAGGAGTCGGTCAAATCATTTCCTTTTAAATTTTCAGGTGTAGAGTTTCAGCAAGCTCCTCCTATCCTCGTACGCGAGTTGGCGTTTTCCACAAACCATCTTAGTGCCCCTCCTTTGTATTCTTTCCAAGGAGTCGCATTCGCCTTTAGACTGAGGAAATGCAACAGGTAGGCATATTCCAACAGCAGACGAATGTACACAGATAAAAGTTTCTGGAACATTTGCGGGGTAATGGACGCAAATGAACGCCGAATCGCCCAGAACATGCTGGTAGCGCTGCCTATTCTCCGACAAGTGCCAGCCTTCGACTTCACGGAATCCATAACCAGAATCCCTAAGTCTTTTTCGACCGTCACCGCTCTAATAGGCTTACCTCCAAGAAATTATTCACCACCAGTGTCATCGGAGTTTATGCGCATGACCACTGTCTTGTCCTCATTGATAGTCAGTGACCAGCGATGTGTCCAACTGACTAAGTCATCATTTGCTTGTTGCAGTTGCTTGTGGCCATCGCAGGAACTGACAGAGGCCCACAGTTTCAGATCATCCGCGAATAGAAGACAATCGATCGCTACCGCGTCCAGAATATCATTTACGTAATTGCTACCCTGTACCTTCGTGCACGTTTTGGCTACCGCGATAAACCTTCATTCTTCTGTGCTTGTTCTCCTACTTTCCTGGGGACATTATTGTAGTGATCAGTCTACTACAAATTGGTGAGCCCGACGTGATACACGAATCGTTCGTCCACTACAAATTAGTGAGCCCTACGTGATACACAAATCCTTCGTGTACTACAATTGATGAGCCCAATATGCACTGTAGTGGACCAGTCAATCTAGTGTAGAAACACGCAGTACAAAAAAGGCGATCTGGCTCACGAACAGTTCTTTCGATCCACGTACATATAATTCGCAATCCTCCTTTAGTGATTCCTTGTTGTTTTGTGATGTCTTCAATATTTCTACTCGAAATATTACGTCCTCAAGAGGAAATTCCCAAAACCCATATCGACCAAGAATGCGGGTTACGCGCACAACAGAAGCGTATTGTGATTAATTGATGAGTTGATTATGTACAAAATCGTATTCAACAGAAGAATTTTGTTAACTGAGAAAAAAACTAAACAAAAATTGGTGAAATGTGAGTGATTAAGTTAACAGGAAATCGATAAATCTCTAGTGATAACGATCGTTTGAGCGAAACGATATTGTCAGTACAAATTGTAGTAGACCGGATTACTACAATAATGTCCTCAAGAATGTTGCAAAAATGGCAGGTTGACTGGAAGTTATATAGCGGTAGCTGAAACGTGTACAGAGCGGTCACGATGCACGCACGAACGAAAGTTATAATTGTCAAGTTCAATGTTTTGATAAGGAAAAACAAGCGGTGTTACACAACCCCCCTTCAAGACGTCTGGTCAGCGAAGAATTCTGATCGGGAGTTGCCAGTAGCGTGGGACATGCGGGTGTCAGGTTACCCCGGGTAGAAACGTAGTCTCTCAGCAGCCAGTCACATAAAAGTCAGCCAGGGCGTTCGGTCTGCGTGGGTCGATCTTCGGTGGTTCGAGAGTAGGATGTACGGTGAACCGATCAGGACTAAGCTAAGTAGCGTCTCATATGTTTGTGAACATACTGCCGAGCCGCCTTACATGGAGTGAACAGCTGCTAGCAGGATTTCCACGTTTGGCGTGGTCTTAGTATGAACTCAATTTGAGCAGAAACAGGCGCATTCGTGGGCTTGACAACAAGAACCAGAAGCTTCGAAAACACAGTCCCTGTTCAGAATTTCCTGAGAATCGGTTGGCATGTCAATCTGTGCTGGTAAGGACCTTGTGTGACATGACAGTCGTGTTGGAACAATGGTGCTCGTTGTTGGTGGTTGGGGCTACCGGGTGAGTTGGAGGCAAGCGTAGGTGGACCAGAAATGGTGCGCGATTCAGTGGCATCAGCGGTGGGTGGGTGCGTAGCTAAGGTAAAGAAGAGAAGAAAACTCCCTGGTGCATGGGTTAAGGGCCACGACCGAGTGATTAGAATGAGGTACGAAATAATGCACGCGTGTATGCCAAAAGATATGTAAGTATTAACTATTTACAACAAAATCAGCGAATCGAACAAGTTGCCGTTTAGCACGTTTGGTTCCTGTAGTGGCCGGCTCTATGTAAGCTGTGGGTACAGGAGGGTTAATGACCAGTGGTGCCGGGGTTGGCGTTGGGTCATTTGGGATAACTTCCTCGTCCATGAAAGCCGGCTTGACTCTGTCGATTGAGACAGTGTCATGCTTGCCGACAGGGTCAATGACCACCGTCTTGGGAGACCGCCGAATTACTCTGAACGGTCCAGTATAAGGAGGGTGAAGAGGATGCTTCACCATGTCATCCCGGAGCAAAACATGTGGACAATTAGCCAACTCCTTTGGGACATGTGATGATTTGGCCTGAAGCCGCGGGGGTGATGGGCGAAAACGACCCATGTAATGGCGGAAGCGCGCCACGTAATTGCCGTAGGTGAAGGGTGATTGTTTGTGTGGGGCGACATACTCGCCAGGTAGAGCGATGGCGCGACCGTATGTCAATTTGGCTACGGTAGCCTGCAAAAGGGTTTTAAAGGTTGATCTCAAACCTAGGAGGACGATCGGTAGGACTTTGGTCTAGTCAATACCTCCATGCGCCATCAATACCGCCTTGAGCTGTCTGTGCAACCTTTCGACCATCCCATTCGCCGCGGGGTGGTAAGCTGTAGTTCGGTGATGCTGGCAACCCAGAGTAGCTAGCAATTTACTGAAGGCACCATCGAAATGGGAACCTCGGTCCGTAGTGACAATACCCGGACAACCGAACTGTGCCACCCAACGCTCGAAAAAGGCATGTGCAACTGTCTCGAAAGAGCAGTTGTGAAGTGGGATGGCCTCAGGCCACCTGGTGAAACGGTCGATTATCGTGAGGATATATATGTGGCCACGTGAAGGGGGCAATGGGCCGACTAAGTCTACGTGTATGTGTGAGAAGCGCTCATCCGGTTCGACAAAAGTTCCTAATGGACTCTTGGTGTGTCGATGGATTTTCGTGAGCTGGCATTCACGACACGCTTTGGCCCAACTTCGAATATCCTTACTAGCTTTTGGCCAAATAAATCGAGCCGTTATCATTTTAACACTGGCACGAATGCCAGGGTGGGAGAGATTGTGTAATCCCTCAAAAACGCGCCGCCTGAATGCAGATGGAATCAGTGGTCGGGGTGTGGTTTGTGAAACGTCGCACAGGATATCGCCCGAGCCGTCAGGCAAGGGTAAAAGTCTAATGTCAAGGGAAGTGGAGTCCCTGAGCTGTGCTGTTTCGGTGTCAGCAGCTTGCGCTGCGGCGATTTCACCGAGGTCGATGGAGGACGGCAACTCTACTACATTTATTCGAGAGAGTGCATCCGCGACCGGGTTTTGGGCACCTGCGATATGCTGTATGTCAGTCGTGAATTGACTGACAAAATCCAGGTGCGCGTCTCTCTAGGAGAATATCGCTCTGATGACTTGCTGAGCGAGTGGATGAGGGGCTTATGATCAGTAAACACTGCGAACTGTCTGCCCTCCAGGAAATGGCGAAAATGTTTAATTCCGAGGTAGATAGCCAAAAGTTCTCTACCGAACGTGCTATATCGGGTCTCTGCGGGCTGGAGCCGCTTAGAGAAGAACGATATAGGGAACCATGACCCGTCAACGTATTGTTGAAGCACCGCCCCCACTGCTTCGGCAGATGCGTCCATAAATAATGACAGCGGGGCGTCAGGCCTATAGTGGTTAAGTGATTTGATGTTTGTTATGTGTGACTTTAACAACGTGGAAGCCGATTTGGCTTCTTCCGTGAGTAGTAATATTTTCGCACTACCACGTAGCAAATCACTCAAGGGCTGGGAGATTCGTCCGCACTGTGGGATGAATCTGCGGTAAAGTTTACCAGCCCCAGAAAACGCCGGAGCTCCCTAAACGTTTTTGGCTCTGGGAAGTTAAGAATGGCGTCCGTGTTTTCATCCAGTGGCCGAATACCCGAGGCTAAAAGTCGATGACCCAGGAAATCGATCTAAGTCTGGCCAAAACTGCACTTAGACGCATTGATCGCTATCTCATGACTGGACAAACGATCAAAAAGTGCCGTTAGGTGGCGAATGTGGTCCTCCTTGGATGCGCTAGCAATCAGTACATCGTCGAGATATACGTAAGCGCAATCTACACCTCTACAAACCTGGTCCATGGATCGCTGGAAGGTTTGAGCGGCATTACATACACCAAACGGCAAACGGACAAATTCGTAAAGTCCGAAAAGGTGTGGTGAATGCCGTATTTAGGGTGTCCGCTTTCGCGACCGGTATTCGGTTATACGCTCGAACCAGGTCTAGCTTGCTAAAAATGGTACACCAATTTATATTGGCAGCCAGGTCTTGAATATGCGGGATCGGGTACCTATCGGGTACTGTCGCTTTATTTAACCTGCGGTAATCACCACACAGGCGCCAATCGTTTGCGTTTTTATTGGGTGCCATGTGCAGAGGAGATGACCAAAGGCTACTTGAAGGTCGTATGATGCCCAATGCCAGCATGTGCTGGAACTCTTTGTGCGCTATCTGCAACTTTTCAGGCGTTAATCGCCTCGGTCTTCCGTAAACCGGTGGCCCACTATTGGTTATATGGTGTTCCACTGGAGTGGAGACTGCAGGCAGTACAGTCGGTGATGCGCGAAATAATTTAGCATAGTTCGCAAGCAACGGGGCATATGATGGTTCGATGTCGCCGTAGCTAAATATCGGAGATATCCTCGCGTCTCTGCTCGGGGTACCAAGAACTTCAAGACGGGTAGTTCCATCTATTAGTTGCGAGCGTCGAGAATCTACGAGGAGATCGTATGCGTGCAAGAAGTCGACGCCTAGTATTGCAAACAAAACCGCGGCGATCGTGAAAATCCAGCGGAATTCACGACGCAAACCTAAATCGAGATTCAAAGAGCGTTGACCGTAGGTTGTTATTATGGATGCGTTTGCTGCCCTTAAGTGCTGACTTAATGGGCTAGACGTTGTGTGCGCATCTACCGGGAGCACACTTACCTCTGCACCGGTGTCTACCAGAAAATGTATGCCAGTAGGCTTATCAGGTATATAAAATAGACGACTCGAACGTTTAGGGCCGACGGCGGTAGTCGTCGTTACTTGTCGGCCCGAAAGTTTCCCGCTCGCGAGGTGTGATATGCGCAAGGCTTTATGCAACTTCGCGTTTTCTCGCCATACTTCCGGTGAACCCAGCATATTGGTGATTTATTACGGCTTTTCGAGCGCTAATGGGTTGGGGTGCGTGACTGTGGCCTGCGGCTGAGTGTGAGGTTTCGAACCTCCCTGCGCAATTCTGCAACCTCAGCCATAAGGTCTGTATCTTTGATATCATTGGTTCTACTTCGTGTGTGTGTGTTTGTCCTGCTGCTACGGTGGTGATATGGGCATCCGGATGAGAGTGTATGCACTCGAAGATGCCATCCGCCATCTCTGTCAGCTAAGATATCAAAGTACTTTTTGCTGAAACTAGGATAGCCTGCACGTACTTCAGTAGGCGCTCGACCCAAAGTTCACGAATTAACGACTCGTCCATACGAGCTGACCCCAGAAGTTGTCGCATCTCCATCAATATCGTAGATGGCTTTCTTCCGACAACCTCCAGATCGCCAAAAAGCTGTTGCATCCTAAAGCGTTCGGACGGGACCGTGCGGGAAATCACGGCTTGTTCGAGGCTATGGTAGCGGTCGCCTTCGGGGGCAGTGAGGACTGCGTCGCAAATCTGCAATAAAATGTCGGTAGGCAGTTTTTGTGTCAAATAAGAGAACATCGCTGCGTCATCTATGATATTCTAAGCGCTAAGCTCCGTTTCAAAAAAGTAGAACCAATAATCGAGGTCCTGTGGAATGAAACTGGGAACTGTGATGGCCGTAGAGGCCTATATTATGCGCTTAGATTCACTCATGATGAACCGTCCAAGTGACAAAAAAACTGATTGAAATAGTAGGTGCGAAATATAAAACGAAACACACAGAAATACGTACCCAAAAAATAAGTGCCGGTAAAAAAATCGGAAAAACGCTTGACTTACCGGAAAGATACACGAAAGATGAGTGTACGGAGGGTTCACCAATTTCTAGTAGACCGGATTACTACAATAATGTCCCCAAGAATGTTGGAGAAAAGGCAGGTTGACTGGAAGATATATAGCGGCAGCCAAAACGTGTACAGAGCGGTCACGATGCACGCACGAACGGAAGTCAAGGTCAATGTTCTGATAAGGAAAAACAAGCAGTGTTACAAAATTGAGCTGAAGACATCAAAAACTGTACAATAGTTTATTACCAGAAAAATTGTTAAGTTAAAATAGATTTGTACAATCTCGACATATCTCCCCCCTAGAGCGTTGAAAAAAATGGAAACGCTCGAAAAATTTTAAATGAGGTAAGTCTTAAGTTTCTTTGGCCAAGTAACAATACGGCCAGATCGTGTATGTAGGGTTCTTTTCAAGCAAGAACGTAAAGTCTACGGGGAAGAAATGGGTATACCCATTGGTTGCATGGGAGGTGTGGATTGGATGTCGGTAGCATTTTGCGGGATACAAGTGGGTATTTTGACAACACCGCGATACAGGTTTTCGGTGTTTCGTAAACGTCGATTTTAGCTTGACCGCAAGGGTTGCACATAGGCGACCTTTAGGCGATCAATGCTAATGTTTTTAGGAGTTCCGTTTTTATCTATCTGGAAGTATTTGGGATGACGTTCAAGTACTGAAGAAGAAGAAGAATGACTTTATCCGTGTTCACGAATTTTCAGCTGTACGGACCGCTGTAAGGTGGCATCAAGGGCTTCTTTACACTGTCAACTCTCACGAAGACAAACTCGCATAATTGGAGGTCTTCATGCACTTGCTTATCGCGATGCAATTTTCTTGGCTGTTGATAACGCAATGTCCGCATATGGCGCTTAAGATCTTCGATGTACTGGCTAGTTGGTATGAAGTCGTGTTCACGAGAGCCACTGACCATTTCACCCGGTAATCGCAGTGTTGTGCCATAAACTAGTTCTGCTGTTCGTAATCCTAACATGACAAGTGGAGACTGGCCAATTTTGTATATTCCCGTGAGCAATGAGGGCAGCTTTCAGTTGTGGGTAAGAGCGCTCGACTAGACCATTCGCGCAAGGATGGTAGGCTGTGGTGCGAATGTGGTCGGTGCCCAGCAGTTGGTTTAACTCTCGAAAGAGTGCTGATTGGAATTGAGAACCACGGTTAGTTGTAATGACTGAAGGAACGCCGAATTGTGATATCCGAGATTCGATTAATGCTTTGGCAACCGTCTTTGCTTCAATGTCTTTCGAGGCCCTTGCGACAGGCCACCGCGTAAATCTGTCAACATATGTTTAGATGTAAGAATGATTACGTGAGGATGGCAGTGGTCAAACTAGATCGAGATGAATATGGCTGAATCTTTCTTTTGGTGCTGTAAAAGTACTTTAAGGTGAGATAGTGTAACGGCAAATTTTCGCACGTTGACAAGAAGTGCACGCGACCAAACTAAAATGTCGTGCTTTATTTTTGGCCACATGAAACGGTCAAAGATTAACTTTCTAGCAACGCGAATACTAGGGTGTGTGAGATCGTGCAGTTGGTGGAATATTTCTCGACGTAATGTTGCTGATACAAAAGGTCTAGGGGAGCCTGTGGATAGATCGCATGTAATAGACATGAAGGTGTCAGGAATTGGGATCTCGGTTAACATCAACGATGAATATTTCCGGATTTGTGGTAGCTCCTGGTCGGTAAGCTGAGCTTCTGCGATTTTTAGTGATTGGACGTCACTGGTAAAAGAATTAAGGTGACCACCGAATAGGGTGTCGGCGACAACGTTATCTTGACCTGAGACATGTCGGATGTCGGTGGTAAACTGTGCAATGAAGTCCAGTTGTTGAATTTCTCGAGCTGAATAGTGGTCGGTGTTTGAAAGCAGGGCGTAACAGAGCGGTTTATGATCAGTAATAACCGTGAATTCTAGCACTTCGAGTAAATGGCGGAAATGACGGATGGCATAATAGATTGCAAGTAATTCTCTGCCAAACGTACTGTAGCGAACCTGAGCTGGTTGTAGTCTTTTTGAGAAAAACGATAATTGGCACAGTTCTCCATTGCGACTATATTGCAAAGTTGCACCAATCGCTTCGTTTGACGCATCCGTGGATAAAAATAGTTTAATATTAGGATCAGACGGTAAGTGGTTCAGCAACGTTGCCGCGCTAAGTGCATTTTTAATGCGTTCAAAAGCAGTTTTAGCTGAGTCCGTCATATTTAACGAGCGTTTGTTGTTACGGAGTAAATCCGTCAATGGTTGAATTAACTCGGCACAGTGAGGAATGAATCGACGGTAGTAATTCACAAGACCAAGAAAACGACGGAGTTGTCGTATTGATTCAGGTAATGGATAGTCTTTTATGGCGGAAACCTTTTGCTCTAATGGTCTGATACCTTTAGAATCAACCTGATGTCCAAGAATTTCGAGTGATTCGACGCCAAATACGCATTTATCGGGGTTTACGACTATGCCGAACAGTTGTGAAAAGACGCAATGTAAATGTTCAGCGTGTTCAGTGGGTAATTTACTAGCGATAAGTACGTCATCGACGTAAACGAGGACGAAATCGAAACCCAAGAATACTTGATCCATGAACCGTTGAACTGTCTGTGCTCCGTTGCGCAGACCAAATGGTATTTGCACGAATTCGAAAAGTCCGAAAGATATGGTTATTGCTGTTTTGGGCACGTTTTCTGGTTCCACTGGTATCTATATGTAAGCACGCATCAAGTCAAGCTTGGGAAAAGGTCTTTCCTTCAAGTGTCAAGGAAACGTCGTGAATGCGTGGTATAGGATACCTATCTGAAACCGTAGTTTTGTTCAGTGCTCTATAATCCCCACAAGAGCGCCATGCACCATGTTGCTTCTTTTCGACCATGTGGAGAGGTGAAGCCCATTATGTTTTTGATGGACTATGATACCCAATTCCATCATATGCTCTAACACTCTTTTAGCAATAGCCAATTTGCCTGGTGTTAACCGTCTTGGTCGACTGAAGACTGGGGGACCGCGTGTTTCGATATGGTGTCTAACGTCGTGCTTGATCGCATAATTCGGTGAGTTTGGGAGAAAAACGTCTGACAATAAGCCGCTATATTGTTCTGGAATATTCGGTGGTAATACGCGAATAGTCTGTATCGCAGAACGGCATGGTTTTCCTAGCGTTTCCAACTGTGTCCGGTTGTCGACAAGTTTACAGGACTTCAAATCGACGAACAAGTTAAAGTGTGCAAGGAAATCTAAACCTAATGTAGCGCTTTGTACGTCTGCAGCGGTAAAGATCCAACGGAAGTCACGTCTGAGGCATAGGTTTAAAGTTAGGGAATGTTGGCCGAACGTGGTAATGTCAATGAGGTTTGGTTCTTGTGTTCTCGTGATGTGGGCGGGATTACACTTATCTCAGCACCCGTATCAATGAGAAAACGCAATTTATTCGAACAATCAGTGACATAAAATAGGCAACTAATGTTTTTGTCAGCTGAAGTCGTCGCCGTTACTGCCTGGCGTTGGAGTTTCCCTGTGGTATCACCCCTCCCATCTACTGATGTTGAAGCCAGATGGCCATTAGGGTTCTTTCGAATTTAGTCCTCCCATACTGGCACAGCTACGGGGGGATGTACTGAGTACCATAGCTGTTTTACCCGCAGTCTTTTTCCGGGTTATGTATTCCCCTTTGGTTGTTGAGTACCTATGATTAACGTAGCAGTGACTAACTATGCCTTTCCACGTGGGGAGTTGTTTATCGCAATCAGTCAATGGACATTTGTACATCTTTGTTACTTCCTCCGGTTTAGTGGTCTTGCCAGATTCTACGTGACTCAATAAATAATTCGGGTGGCACTGTTTAAGATGTCGTTCGCGCAATCCCTGTGTTTTATATACTCTGTTGCAGTTTGCAACAGAACATCGGTATGCGCCATTATCATCCGTAGTATTATGGTTGTTTGTTTGGTGTGCAGTTCTCGCATGCCTATTTAGTTCTTTTGTTTCTGCGAACATTTGTTCGCAGTTCTCATTCGTGCATTCTATAAGTTTTGCACGTTCCCCGATTAATTTCGGTATTGAGGCTGCGGAAGCTTTTGTTTTTACTTTCATGGGATTTATAATCCAATTACTATCACCGATTCTTTCTTGCACATCGGCACATAGTTGGCACATCCAATCTTTAGCTTTAGTTTTACCATTCTTAACCATCTGACTCCGAATAATTTTAGCTGCAATATTCGAGTCATTTACATATATAGATGTATATAAGTTTAGTCGCCTTGTCTGAAGGAGAATCGCAATCGATGGCAATTTTACCATTTTTTGTAATTCCATCACTTTGATTCCACGTCGACTGTTGCAGCCGACAATCATCCTTCTAGCTGTATTTAATAGGCCCTCGAGCTTGTCACAGATTGTAGCCGTTAGAACAATTGTACTTAGTCCATACAGTAGAATCGGGATTATGAAGCAGTTTATCAACTGTGCTTTTGTTTTCATCCTGATTCCATTTGTCCTCAGTAAGGATATTAGCGTTGTCAGGGCTCGCCTCGCTTTGGCAATGTTTGTACGGATTGTACCTGTTGTCTCCCCTCTGGCATCAACGGCTAATCCACGGTGGAGGCAGAAAGTATGCTGAAAGCACTTATTACTCAGCTGGAACGACACAAAATGTCGTTGTCTTTGGAAAAAAACGAAATGGATGAAATAGCCCCACCTAACAATGTGAGTGATAGCAAGATACTGATAAATGGGTTTGAAATTAAAAAGGTGCAAACTTTCGAGTACCTTGGATCCATCATTGATGCCTGCGTTACCATTTGACAGATGTACCGCCCCAGTCAAACTCCCCGCACATCATAATCACGAGAACACCGAGACGAATCCCGGGCCTCGCGACTTGACCAAGATACCGACACCCGTAGAAACCTACGGATGCCGAGCACATTTAGAGATTTTTCCGGTACGTCATTTTTTCCCGATTCACATCGACGTTATTTCAGGATAATATTTTTTTACCTCCTTTAACACCTTTTAAATCAAAACGTCATATGCATCACATAACTACACTTTTTGATCAATTCACAAGTCGGGTTAGAACACAATCTACAGAGAAGACAGTTTACCTTGTTTACTGCTTATAAACCCCTCGTAATACAATGAACGGATCGTCGGGTAGGTACGTTGCTAGAGAGATTACGCACCAGGATTTTGTCAGTCATTGTAAGAATGACATACGATATGTCTTAGGTGCCACAATTCCTATCTCTACAACGTGTGTGATAGACTTGCCAATCTCCCTCAAACTCAGCGAAATCGCTGCAGTCCAAGCTACCGATGCCGGCATCACACAGCCCATGGACGCCTATTCTTTCATCACACCTCTCCCCTTGCCCAATGGCTTGGGCAATATTCTTTGCGACTTATCGCAAAGCGCTTTCCGACTACTCACCCTGTCTGTGTTTCGACGGCGCATTAGTCATACCATAAGCAATTTTTCCCATCCTGGCATTCGTGCTTGCGTTAAGTTTGTTACGGAAAAATTAGTATGGTCAAAAGCCAGAGGGTATGTGCAGCATGACACTTTCATGGCAACCCCATCATATTTGATAATAACCACATGTACATCAAGTATTCACCCGCAATCCGCCTGTCGTGATTAGAGCAAACACAAAGTGATAACAGTAGTCGTAGATAAAGCCGGGCTATATTCGTTTATATCAGAGTACAGCTATAATAGAGCAACGAATGCGATTAGCGATGAATCATAATAATAACAGATGAATTATTAAACAGCCGAATTAAATAAAACACGAATTACACGACATTCTTCCCCGGTAGATTTAAGGACCCTAGAATGCTTGAATGAATAGCGTGTGCAATGTTAAACTTGCCGATTTCTTAGATAAGGGATGTACAAGTTGTTGTTTGTCTATCAACGTTTGAACATTATCGGCATTCGGATTGGATGCTAAATCTGTATACGGTGAATTTGATGAAGGGAATCTGGGTGACAGATCTGATGTAAGTTCGGATGGAACACCATCGGTTGAATTCGATATCGTCACGTATTCGACCGGAATGTGATCTAGATTACCACGAGGAGCCAGGTGTCGTGTATCTACAGTATCCTCTCCCATTGTGAGACCGGATATGGGCATAATTAGGATTACACTCAAGTAAATCCACTTCTCCCACCAACGAGTTATATTTAAAATTACGATTATAGTTTTTCAACAGGACAGGGCCTGGTTGAAGCAGCCAACTTGGTAGTGAGGTCCCTGCGGGAGACTTTCTGTCATATTTGAACAACCGTTCGTGTGGCGTTGAGTTGGTAGCTGTACATAGAAGAGAACGAATAGAATTGAGAGCGTCTAGTAGCACATTTTTCCACGAGCTGATTGGAAGATTTTAAAGCGAGTTGAATTGCTGTCCATAGTGTTCCATTTAAGCGTTCTACTTGCCCATTCGCTTGGGGTTTATAAGCGGTCGTTCTACTAGTTGCGCCACCTTTATCATGTAGGAAATTGCGTAATTCGGACGATATAAACGACGAACCACGATCAGTATGAATAAATGCAGGCATGCCAAAGATGGAAAACAGATGACAAAGAGAATCGATTATTGTTTTTTGCTAGTGTCTGTACAAGCAAAAGCGAATGGAAAACGTGAATATTCATCAACTATGGTTAACAAATATTTATTACGCGAGAAAAAAGGCGACGGGTCCTTAAAGTCCATGCTTAATCGTTCGAAGGGTTGCGTGGCTTCAATTAGGGTTCTCGTTTCCGGTTTGTAAAATTGTGGCTTTATTTCGGCGCAGGCGCGGCACTGAGCAATTACTGTGTCTTTATATCGTCAAGTGAACATGACAAATTTTTTGAACGGACAAAATGATTCATCCGACAAATTCCTGGATGACACCGAGATTCATGAAGATTTTTAAGGTCATTCAGCGTCATCTGAGTAGAACATCTGTTACGGGATAACGTATCGGCACCCCATTGGACAGGTTAACAACCCTTGTTATTAGCATGAATCATTGTTTGAGGAGTAGTTTTCGAAGCTTTCGCAGTATCAGCGCATGTAAACGGGTAATTATGCATTGCACGATAAAAAATATTGTGCAGTATGTTACAATAGACTTCTAGTAATGTGCCGCGAGTAATAAGCAAGTCGTAGCACACATATTAAATACTGAGCCACATAAATTTGATGCGTTACACGCTCCACGCATAAGGAATTGATTTCAAACTTTGAACAATTTTGATCGCACGTGGTTGCACTTCATCCAGTTGGTCGAGTTCTCAATCAGTTTTTTGAAATGATGCTGGTAAACCGTATTCCAAAACTGGTCTCACGTTTTTGTCTCTGTCACAATTGTACCTAGTTCACTTTCAATCTCAACTCATTCCAGTTGATGATCCCCGACGGAGCACAAACCTTTGGGCTGCTTACAACAAAGGCATCACTGCGCATTTCTATCGGTTGACAAGTAGCTGCCACTTTAACTTCTAATCGAAAATCTGTCAAATTGGTTTCAGATACCTGTCTTATCATTGAAATAGGTTACTGTAACCCAACTCTGATGAGATCCGCCAAAAATAAACACAGCAGATTTAGTGAGTCTAAAAAGTTTTTAACTTAAACATACAAATAAACAGGCCGAGAACACAATTTTGGGGATGCCCGTAAGTTTGTCTTGTAATCAACGACATAAGTCCTTTTATAACGATAAGTAAGGAAATCTGCGATTCCTTTGAGCAGTAGACGTTTGAATTTGGTATGGTCCAAATCCTCACTGAAATCGATAAAAACGGTAATTACCGTGCTTCACAAATCAAGTCCAAAACACCAGTGCTCACGAGCAGTTATGAGATTGTACACGCGTGATCTTATTTTTGAAAAACTATGCTGACCGGATGTTCTAATTGTGTTTCTGGCAGTCATTCCAGTGTTTTCCCGAATACCGTAATGAGGACAACCGGTCTGTAATTAGCCTCATCACTGGTTTCATCGCCCGGATACATTGGTTCAGAAATGCCATAATTCCAATATTTTGGTAATCTACCACACCTCAGTGATAAATGAAATATCAGCGCCAGTGTTTGTGTAAAATACCTGCCAATGACTTCAAAATCGTCGTCGGCCAAGATTGTATAGCCCACATCACTAGGCGTTACGTTTGCATAAAATTTATTCTTTATTGACTGTTGAGCAATCAAGTTTTAGGCAAGCAAACGGTAAGTTTATGCACGTTCGTTGCATCATCTGTAGTAATACCAGTTTTTAAATGGTTTGTAGTCGACTGTTGTATAGTAAGATGGACCATGATGAAATTTTCTAGATACTTGGACTCATAGAAAAAGATGCAGATGTGTAACAACATTGTTTTACTGTACATAACAATTGACCTTGATATAAACTTCCCGTTGATTCGTATTCCGTAATTCTTCTTCTTCTGAATCGAAAGCAGAAGGGATAAAATCCCGTTTGAGCTTCATCACAGTAATAGACATGGGTGACTTCTGCTGACAAGGCAAACCCTGAGAGTAGAGGAACACCACTTTATCACTCCGGGGATCAAGTCCATCCGTCTCAACAAATGCTGATCCAACGCGCTTTTGAATAGCTGTTCAGATGGTAGAGACAGGAGCCCTTTCGGTAGTGAGTTCCGAGTGTTTACTACCCGCGTGGATAGCGTGCTCGCATTACTCAGCTTCAGCCTTCTAGGCTTCTGCAACTTAAAGTCATGTCCCCGAGTTCTCGACTCACCTACTAATCGGAAGTACTGGAGGAACTCGTCTCCTTATTGACCGAAAAGAATACGGCGTGTCAGAAACAGGTCATATCTTCCCCTCCGAAGTTCGAGGGGGTAGAGTTTCAGCAAGCTCCTTCTATCCTCGTACGCGAGTTGGCGCATTCCACAATGTTGAAAGCATCTGTAAGTATCGGATTACAGATTGAAACTTCAATTTGGGCTCGTATATCTTACTAAAAATCTTTAAACACTGTCTGTATTTCCAACCACGATCAAACAGACCATTTAAATCTACCGCTTAGTAGCTACAAATCGTCTTTCTCCATAAAAATACAATATTCGCAACAGCGACTGTCACAGATATGTCCTATCGATATTACCTGATACAAAAACGTAAAAAGTTCAAGTTGACCGCTCTTCTGAAAGTTAAATAAGTTGGATTCAAAACTCAATGACTGTGCAAAATACTCTAAAATGTCTCAACGTAATATGTACCAACAAACAGAAACCCGTAGAGACAAATTTTGTTAAGAAGCAGAGATACGACTTGGCAAACTGGTCAAAACTGTATACAAAATTTACACTATTGCTGTTCACACAAGCGCTACATATGAAGGCAAACAACGCTGACTAAAATTAACACAAACCTTGAGACGGGCATAAAAACAATGCAATATAATTTTTCCTTGCTCGTTATTTGTTAGCGCACAACTCGGATTTCATCAACATACTGGATAACAAAAGGGTGTTTTGGTGTTCGTAAAGTGTTAGAAACAAAGTCTGATCCAACTATGCGTTTAAGAGTCTACAGATGCAACATGATCTTAAGACGAGTATTTATATCGCCATGGTTATGAGGTAGTCACAGCCGGAAAAGGTAATAAAAATTAGTCTCTATCATCTTTAAATTACTCATATATGGCATACGTCTTAAACAACTTCAGCCAACCACGTCAGCTGCCAACATATACGTAAGGCTCTCAATAGCCCGTCGGAACAATTGTTAATGTCAGAAGAATAGGCAACAGCCGACAAACAGTAGCCTGCAACAAGTTTGCTTCAGGTAGATTTTACTCTGTTTATTAATCCGTAGAAAAATCTCAGATTCTGATTTCCGATGTTTGACCGGTTACTCTATCACGGAAGTCGTTTAGTGACGAAACAACGAGGTAAAAATCTGAAGCGAAGTTATGTAAACGGATAGTTGGTGCACAGAGCTTTCTTTCTGTCTAATTCCTGCTGCCTTGTAGTTCACACTTGGGTGTTCGGTGGCTAGAACCTTTTACTTGAACAAACGCCAAGTGGTGCTCGAAACGTCACTTGTTTATTACCCCTAATAAACTTCATATAGATGTCTCAAACCTACTCACAGATATTTGCTACCTATGTGACGCGCTTGAGGCTATCCAAGCGGCTAGGGTGAAAAGTAGGCAATTAAATGCCGTAAAATATGCTTTAGTTTTTCGATAGAGAATGTTAGGATATGAGGACACTGCTGAATATGGATAATCAAGGTAACACAAATTGATCTTTATTAGACTGTCGAGTAGATATTTATTTATTTATTCTAAATGATTAGAGGTTTTTGATGGTTTAAATAGTGAGCTCGACGATAAACATATGATAGTGAAAAATTTGAGTAATTATGTTCGACATTACCATTTGTAAAAACAAATAATCATGCATTGCATGACTCAGTTTATACAACAGTAAACATTATTATTGTTATTAAATAAAAGCGCTCCGAAAAATTATAGTACGCAGCGTTTAAGGGTGAAGGAAACGAAGGTTTGAATAAAACTATTCCAATTTATTTCAAAATCATGTAAATTAGTTGAGTGAATAACGGTAGAATATAAAATGTTCCAAATTAAACAGAGATCGTCTGAATAAAAATACCTCTTATAGTTTAAGTGGGAATGAGGCAGCTTATATTCATAGATCTGATAGTTCCGCATGTTCTTTTGCGTGAGAAGTCCTTTTATCAAATGGTGTGGTGTATGTAAATTTTTGTAAAGTATAAAAATGCCTTCTTTTCTTCTTTTTTCCCTTTCTTTTTTAATCGATATAGAAAGTCGGATAAATTAAGGTGAGTTATCCTTTCTAATTGACGCTTGTTTCATGTACTGATAATTAGTTTTATTCGGCGGTGATAGGTTTGCTACATTCGTTCTAAATATTCTTTACCAAGGAGACTTGGATTGCTTAGTATATTCCATGACCAGCCTCAGGTATTCATTGATTATCAGTTGGAATATTTTTGAAGAAAATTTCACGAATACCCATTTGATTAGATTAAGGACCCGCGATGCTTCTGTAAATGCAGTGGATGTTTGAAGTACGGTTTCAGGCGGGAGCTTATGCTGACAACCATATCCTTTTCTTTACTGCACTTCTTAAAGATTAGCGTGCCATACTTGTGTGTGAAACCGACTTGCGCTCCCAAATTTATTAAATTATGGTGGATTTAAAAACAGTTTTTTCTTTAACTGTCCAATATAAAGTGCATCATGATCTAACTGTAATAGCAAATAGTTCTCGTGGAAAAATTCAACTTCAGAACTTTATGATGTCCACGAATAACGATATGTTAGAGTGAACAGTTTTGTTATCTAATCAACGTAGACCAGAAATAGGATGGAACCAAGGTCTGAATCTTTGTGAACCGCTAGTTATTGTGATATATTCTAATAATGCACCAATAACAAGTATCTCGATTATATTGCCGTTAATTTATTCACTAAGATAGTTTAACGACGATTCTCCGCTAAACGAAATCTAGGCGCCAGAGTCAAATATGTTGTTTTTTGCTACGGATTAGTTGTGTATACCCTTCGCCACTTGTAGAATTCTCAAACGTCATGCACGATATCAACTGCAAACAAACGCATGTTTTCGTGATTTCGGCGTTGCCATCTTAGTCTTAGACCGTGATTCTTCAATATACATAATGAGGTCCACATGAAACGGGTCAAACTCATTTGATCCTATTACAATTCGATTCTGCCTCTGGTTCTCATAAAAAGTGAAGAATTGTGTCAATTTATTTTGCAAACATTGGTCAGGCAAGGCTGTCCTTCATTTTTAATTCTTTGGCCAACTGTTACGACCACTGGATTCTGAACCAGGCATCAACCGATTATCGATGGGTTTAGGAAGTAGCAGAAGAAGACGAAAATGATTTATTTGTGTACACGAATTTTCAGCAATTAAATTAATTTCTCCTGTGCTACTTAGATCCTGCAATGCGCAACTGTCTGAACCATTATCTAGTTCGATTATTCACTTGCTCCCAGCTGAAGCGGTGTCCAACGATTGGAAACTGTAACAGATAACACCCATTTACAAAGGAGGTTGCCGTTCTGATGTCAAAAATTACAGGCCGGTGACACTGCTCTCTTCCGTATTAAAAGTTTTAAGCTAAAAACAAATGCAGAAATATTGCAACATCTAGAAATAAACATAATTATTTCAGTTGCCTAACTCGAATTTCACAAAATCGTTCTTGTCTCTGAACTATGCTGACAAGCCTATACAACTAGACGCGTGTTGTAAATGCAGGAGGCTGTATTCATGCATGTTACCTTGACTTTCTAGAGCTTTTGGCAAAGTCGATCATAATTTACTCTCGAACAAGCTACCGAAACAGCGTATCGCTGGAAAGCTATATGAATGGATCCGTGACTAAAATAGCAACAGATACACCAGATTCGGAGTTCTGAGTTCTGAGAGTTCGTGTTGATGGTCAATTGTCGAAGCAAATCGATGTCACTTGCGGAGATCTTTAACAACTCTGTTTTGCTGGACATAAAAACATTGACCATCACACCATTCCTGTTCACGCGTGGCTACCGTGATAAAATCTTCACTGTCCTGTGTGTATTCTCCAAACTTTGTGGGACGTTTTGTTTCGGTGAGTCCGACGTGATACACGAATCCTTCGTGTACTACAAATTTATGTGGCCTAAATACACGCAAACATCGTGATATTTTTCTGGTACGTCAATTTTCCCGATTTTATTCGGCGTTGTTTTTTCAGGTATAGTTTTTACCTATTATCGTACATTTTTGCATCGTTTTCTCTTAGCCAATTAAGGCAATTATGAATTTTCTTTTACCTTATCATGTTTAGCATGAGCGATACTAAACGCGATATACTAGCCTCGATGGTCATCACAATATCCGTTTCATTCCACAGGACCATGAGTATTGGTTTTATTTTTTGGAAACTGAATTCAGTGCTAAAAATATCGTTGATGACTCAGTTATGTTTTCGCAATTAACGTAGAAATTCTCCGCTGATGTGTTGATACAAGTTCGCGACGCAATCATGGTTGCACCCGAAGGTGACCGCTACCGTACCTTATGATGAACAATTATGTATACCCGGTTCTAGATTATGTTTCCTATGCCTTTAGACCATGGCTCCAGAAAGACATTTCACTTCTGGACCGGTTTCATCATATGCTTCCAAGTTGTCCATGGTTTTGAAAATGTGTCATACGTCGCGGGACTCAGACGACCAAGACTTAGGACGCTTTCACGAAAGCAAATGCGTCGATATCTTATCCTTGCATACAAAAATCTTACTAGTGTCTCTCACCAGATGGATAATTTATTTCAACTTCGAACTTCTAGCAACTTCTGAAGTCATGGATGAATGTTGGAAATAGCACACTCCAAACGGAAGTGCAGCAGGTATTTTATTCGGTGAGCGTGTGTTTTGTTTGGAATTCCCTAACTGCCAATTCGGTAAACGCAAACAGTTTAGCTATATTCAATTCAAATCGTCACGACTATAAAAGAGAGCAAAGCCTGATTTTATTTCAAACTATTAACAGATTATCCAGTTCATCTCATTTATACTTATGTACATATACATTTGTACTTCTTTCAACCATAAATCTTGAATTTCGAAGCGTGAATCTTTAAACTTGGATTTGATTAGCTAGACCCACAAATTTACACTTTTCTGTTTCCATCGATCAAAATTCACAATGGCGTTCATAATTGAAGTCTAACAGAAGTATAGACCAAGATGTCAAATAGAGGAAACAAATATGGCGTTAGATATCATAAATGGCAAGGAAATGAATTCTAGAATTTTGAGATTATGTCCCCTCTTGCAAAATTTACGTACATTTGATACGAATAGTTATTTGGATTAAATTGTCAGAATATGATAACATAAACCAGTTAACAGTTGATATACGCTGAAGTAAATTTTGATCTTCAAGATTTCAAAATTCCTGCTTACAAAAAGTTCATAGCTTCACAATTACCACAGCATAGTAAATATTTGTTCATGAAAAAGAAATAACTCCTAATCGCTTGATGCCGCTTTGTCCGGTTGAACACTTGCCATGAGTTAACACACATGTGTCTTCAAATTGTTAGGGCAACTAATACGTAACATAATTTTGAATTTAATCTGATCCCTTGAAGGAGATGGGGAGGCCCAGCCGTTGCATTCTCTCCTTGTACGTTAGTTTCTGGAAACAACTTGTGAGTTTGATGCACGATGATAAATTCTCTTAGTATATGATTTTTGTAGCCCGTTCTTGCGATGCGCGCTCTATGTCTGAAATTATGGCGGTTTTCATTATTGTGGGCAAATTTCCAGGTGAGAAGTTTCTGAAAATCTGTCGCAGCATACCCAGAAGCCCGGAAGCACGCTTGTGAAAGGCATCACAATCCATGCCGTTCTCTGAAATGCCGCATACACCGCACTGACTCGGTCCAGCTCAAAATAGACTTTCCAAATGGATATGTGTACCGAAATGCCTTACCAATTTGCAAAATTTTACATTAAAAAATTGAATGGCAGCTTATTTACAATGGAAATGATTTCCAATGAAATTATAGAAATCACTTCGGAGCTGTAAACAGATCACAGTAGATTATACCCGCGTCTAAATTTTAATATTATCGGCATGCTACATGGGAGCATCTGTGGTAGGTCGTTGATGTGAACGAGGAAATGTTCTGACTCGAGCACGAAACGTTGCGGTACATCACTAGTGGCAACGGTGACTCGCGAATGTATCCCGTTGAATCGCACAATCGCTTTGTACCCAATGAGAGAACTTTCAAGCAATACCAGGTATTGTTATCCCGACATATACTCTGGATAGTTAATAGTAATAGATAGTAAAATGGTTGTATTCCAAAAGAAAAAAATCCTTCGAAAGCGGTTATTACCTGAATTACCATATACGTATGTAAACGAGAAGTGAATGCAATTCACATCGATTTTATGACCGCTAATTTTCGAAATATTATGTAAAGATTAGGTTCAAGCAGAAGAAGAGTAGCTATTTACTGAACAATCATTGCCTAGGCACCATGCATACACCATAGGATAGACAGTTACGCCTTTATTGGATCGCATAGTCATGGGAAGTGATATAGAGTTTGGACTCACCATGGACTTGAGATGCACATTCATGATTTATATCGAGCGCAGCAAGCCCATGTACACTCAACATTCACGGTGTAGTACAAATAGACTTAATTAACAGATGTTTCCAAATGGTAATCGATTATTATTCATGAGCTGAAAATTTACGTCACTAGTTTGATATGTACTCGAGGCGAGTATCGCTTCTAATCGGTTTATTTTAAGGTTAGCAATGCACGAATAGCTAGGCAAGTTCCACGTGGCACGCGGGCAAAACTTTCGATGCGGGTGATTGATTTTGGTAATATTCTGCTGGCATTCTTTAACACACATGAGATTTCATTGTTTTTGTAACCCGCATTTTCTGTTTCTATATTTCTACCTATAAAAACACGCAAGACACTTTCTAGTTGAAATTTTGAAGTTTTCTTTGGGGTAGTCCGGTGAGTCGCATTTAGTCAACACTTGTATTTTAACGTGTGTTTACTGGTTTATTTCATTGTTACAGTGAAAGCATTTATATCTGTTAATGTACAATGATTAATCCTCCACAGTTACATTCAAATGCAGACAAAATGACAAACAATTTGGAAAAGATTCATGAAATCTAATGTTGCAAGTCGACAGATTTTGGTATTTAGCCGCCTTTAATCATCCTTTGATGTCAATCAGAATATATTGTCCCTTAACTACCTAATTTATCATTTAAATAGTGTTTTATGGTTCAATAAACTTAACTATTGTCCCAATCGGATGGGGTAAATGATTCGAAACTAGTAGTGGAATATCCATAAGGAAGAATGTTTCTGCTAATATAATGTGTGTGAATAGTTCATCCAACGTTTAACTATAGCTTTGAAGATTTTCTCATGTGTTGTCAAATAGGAGGAAAATCATAGTTTAAAATCCTCTTTTTTTACTTCAGATTTGGGTGTATTAGTAAGGTTTCCAGGTGAACAGCAATACGTAAAATGCATGTATGAAAAATCCGTATTTGAATGCATTCCCAACCTTCACACCACCACGCAACCAGTTTCGTGCTATTCGCACTCATCAGATAGGCACAGTGAGATTGACATCGGCATGACTTGAAATAGTGGACAAGTGGAATTACATAAAATTTTGGATTATCGCTTAAAGCCTATGGGTTTGACTTCATCCAGGTTTGTGTTGGCACATGAAATTGAAAACGTGGCTCTTGCCGGACTTATCAAACATTGGCTCAAAAAACACCTATCATTTAATACTGTAGTGCTCTGCTCATATCCCCCGCATGTAACATGTTTAAAAACTGTATTCATCAGTAGCTAACAATTATAACATTGTTTATCTTTGAATCATTTCTAAATTTTTAAATCTGGTATTAACATTTCGCAATAAGCGCATACAAGTTGTGGACAAAGACTTTGGCTGTTCGATATGAGGATGCCTTTAAGGGTTGAATTAAATTGAGAAAATATCTAATATTCCAATGTATTATGGTGCTCACATTCCCTTCCCTTACAGTATCAATATATATTGAATGATTTTCGAAAAGCAGGTTTGAAACGAAAGATCCGTTTCGTGATTAGCAAGAATACATCTAACACTGAAAGTCTACGTTTGTCATATGAAATAATTTATTTCAATTCACAGATGAAAAAATAATCAAAAAATTGAATCGATGCACCGAAAATACAAAACATGTTAGATGTTTAGCAGGTTTTTAAAACCCATTGGTACTTCATATCACTAGAAGTTTAATTTGAATTAAATCAAAAATTTAATTTTCCGTCACCACCACCCATTGGTATTGCTTCTCATGGTCCATATTTGACTGCATCTGCGACGGACCATTGAATCGTACCAATGGTGGCAGTAGCATAGTAGTAAAATAGCAAATTATCTTATAAAAGTAATGGTATAATATAATGCAACGTTTTCAAATGATTCCAAACCTGATGAAGGCCTTGCGACATTACGGGGCTGGAGCTTATCTTCGGTATACGTGATGTGATTTCGTTCACTGAACGGAGTGCAAACCTTACGCAGTTATTTACCAACCATTATTAATACTGATGTATTGTGGTGCTCACATCCCCATCCCTTACACACCACTAACGGTTTTTGGCTGTTTGCCATCATCAGATGGAGACAGTAAGATCAGGTTCGGTGAGCCTTATTAATACTCTTTTGTCACCTGAGTGCGGTAGAGATGTGGGTTGAGCACATTTCACAAAATTTGCAGCCGGATGAGATTAGAACCTGGATCCGTTCGATCGAAAATCAAACGTTATAGCCGCTGTGTCATCGTGGTCCCAAAGGATCATAGGATGATCAAGTAAATTTTGTTAAAAAGATGGCTGAATCTGATCTCAGCACGACCATTATGCTTATATTACTGTGCGCGCACAACAATATATTTCATGCTACAAAATCACAACTTCGTCACACATGTCTGTAATTTTTATCTTCAGTCACCTGAACATAAATATTGAGAGATGGAGATGCGTTCGTGGATAATATTCGTCATGATTCTTCTGGCTATTGAAATGCCATTTGCACAAATGAGGCCAGCGTTGGAGAATAACGAAGATAATGACGGTACGTTTGACCATTCAAGTGTTGTTCGAATTAAAAGTTACTCACAACCAAAGTAATTCACGTCATCCGTACTCCCGTGTGCTTTCCGTGGTCTAGTTAATGAAACGTTTTTGTAAGCGTACTTGGTATGGGTATCAATGAAAAAGCATTGTTGTATGACTGTTTGTTCTCAACTGTAAGCAATAATTAGTCTTTTAGACCTGACTTCAGGCATGTTAGCTCACATTTCGCTATTCGCTATACAGATTACCAGCTATATCAAGTTTTATTGTACATCAACACATTTTGTTTGATACATGGTAAATGTTTATGACCATTAACGTTTATAAAAGACAAAATGTAGCCAAAAGTTGCGAAGCAACCGTAATCACCCAATGTCTTTTAGAAAAATGTCTGTATTAGAACGTTTTATGATTTTGTTATTTGAATGGCTACTCTACATGAAACTCGAAAAAGTGATAATAGCAACATATGATAGATGAATATCCTTCGTTATTTTAGTGATTGAATCCGGCCTGAATTGCATCACAATGAAAGTTCTCTTTGATATCCACCAGTTGGCAGGGGCATTTTACACTTGGGTGATGCGAAATAACACAGTTTTGCATCAATCATTCTTTATCTAAGGTTAAAAGCTACCAGGTTCAATTCAATACCCAACGTGATCCTTAACGTAGAAATATTATAACCGTTCAGTTGATGCAAGATATTAAACCCAAAATCATTGTGATTAAAAAATTATTAGCCAGTTATAACGAGAGAAGAAGGTCAGCGAATTATTAAGGATGAATTTGCACAATTTTCTCTGATGTTCATGTTACAAATGTATACGTTATATAATGTTATACTTGTGCTTGGCATCAAAACAAAACCCCGAAAAAGTATACACATCGAAAAAACCGTAATGACAATAAGCTTTAAAAATGTTTGGAATCGCCTATTGTTTCAGAGTTCAACATGTGAATACGTGAACATCAATAACCCTGTACTGATGTGTGAGATTTAATGAGAATACAAAATAGTCCGTCAACGATTATCTTGAAAAGCTTGCATTAGCAGTAGACAAAACCTTCATGGTATGAGATGATGGATATGTGATATAGACACACTCCTGTTATTGGGAACTTTGGTTTTCTCCAAAAAATCTGAGGTGACATGATTTAAACGAATAAATTCAAACAAATCGCACTTCATAGGCTTACACCAAGCACAAAATTCGTTACCATTGGTATCCGTCGGGTGACCTTGTTTAAACTATGTAACTCAAAGCTGGTTTCATAAAATTTTACCACAAATATAGACGCGGAATTATTATATTCTTCCACCGAAGCATCCAGGTCAAATTTCGAAAACATGATTCCTTGAACATCTATACGTATAAAGTTCAGTATCATGCAGCCATTGGCTTTTTATTCTAAAAGTTGAATCGTAATGTAATGGAAAATGTTCGTGACCGATCGGGGAATCATAATCATGAAAAAATAAAGTTTGTAATGAATCGGTGAGAGTAGTTTATTGTTAACGTTTCGTTCCTGACTCAGAAGCTTCGTCAGACCAAGGGTGTCAGTACGAACAGAGATCATGCTTAAATTGCATTCACCTGACCAATCCTAAGCTAATTAAGAACTGCACAGCCCATGGTGGGTTCTGCACTCGTTAAGATAGACAGGTGTGATCGATATCAACAGACTCCCCACCACCCCTACTTGCCGTATAATCCCTCAATTGTTTTGATCTTGGCAGGTGTGAATGGCATCTGCCGACCGATTAGCTCGATTGCGTACTCGGTGCGCGCACTAGGGGTCACGCGCGTTAATGTTTATCCGCTGCAAAACCTGAAGCCAGATCGTGGAGATATCATAATATTTTGAGGGCCATCCACTGAGGGACGCACTGTGGTGTGTAAGTGTATATAAAATACCAGGATTGTAAAATCTGGGAGCCCTGCAACGGATAAAACCTAATTCTAAGACTAATACTCTTTGTTAACATTGCTTTACGATATTTTACGATATTTTTATTTGTAGATGATACAACAATAAACTTAATGGCGATTTATCGTATTTGCACATTATTATATCACGCACACACCAAGCAATGGTTCTTAACTTGAAGCTAAAACATTTGTTTATTTGATCTACTAGACAGAAATTCGGATGAAGTAAATCCAGACAACGAAATTGGTGACTCGGAAAACGATGATGACAACAAATTATCCAACGAGGAAGAACAAGACGAAGATGAAGAAGACGAAAGCGAATATGGAACAGTTAGTGAGGAATCTGATGAAAAGAATTTGGATGAAAAACCATCAGACAGTGAAAACGAAGCGGAAGTGGAAAATGAATCATCAGACAAAAGTAACCGTGATGATGATGATAGATTGATTGATGATGAGAATGGCAACGGTGAAACCGAAGTGACAGATAACTTTGAGGAAATATCTGAGCTAAAATCCGACGAAGAAGAAGAACGGAAAGTTACCGAGGTTACTGAGGACAATAATGCTAAAAATCCTTCAACCGATAATGACGAAATTGTGGAAACGACTTCAACGGAATCAACAGAATCTACTGAAGCGGTAGACATTGTTGAAACACAAACTACTACGGATTACGGTAAGGAAGAGGAAAATGCCGATAAGAAAATCGAAATGCCTGGATTAGGTGACCTGAAACTTCTCAAAGAGAATACGGAAACGCAACAACCCTCCGATGAGGATTCAGCAAATATGGATGAGAGCGAAAAGGAGCACGACGAGACCGAAATCCCAGGTTTGAACACCTCCGTTTCTCAAGACATTTCGAATGTCAAAATTCAAGATACAACGCCAAACACAGAACAATCCATCCCCACTGTAACTACAGAAGTAAACATTGAAACAAACAAGGAAAAAACTAGTGAGGAAGATATAAAAGTTGCCAAAACAAGAACCGATGAAATCGAAAGTGAAAATAATGAAGAAGAAAAGATAAAAACAACTGGTCAAAAATCGTTGTCAAACACATCGGGTGAAGATTCAGATGAAAAATCCGATAGTAAAAATACGTCAAGTCATAACACAGAAGGTGATTCCGATACGCATGGATACAATTTTTCAACAGACACTTTTGAATTCGATCTTCCAGTATTTAACGAATCGCTGCATTTTGATTTGTTCCTAAATAATACTGACTGGTCGAAGGAACTATCTGCATTGGACTACTTAACCGACGGTTACAACTATCACGATGCCTGCGAACTTATCTCGGATAAAATTTACAAAATGTTCGCAATTAATGTCACCAAAGAACAACTGCACAACTTTTTACCAATGCTACGCTTCTTATTCGAGCGAGATTTTGAGGAACTTACTTCGGTCAGAGATAACGTACGTTGAAAGCTAATATCATGTAATAATACTCCGAATCGTATATATATATATATATATATATATATATAATAAAAAATAAAATCGAACAATATTGATGATGACTTAAGCATAAAAAAGATGTCTCGTATTGGTTTCTAATGAGACGTTATACGTCAACTGTTTTTTACTAAGCCGTTTGCTTATTGATTTTTGTCATTAGTTCCCATAATGCTAACAGATCATCTATCGATTGCAGATGCTCTCTTGTGCGAACGCCACTCTCGAAAACCGCGAGAATACTGGTCCAATATGTGAACAGCTGACGTCCTTGATCAGCAAGGCATGTGATGAAACGGGGCAATGTGAAAACCGAAAAGATCAGGTGATCACTCAGGTGATGAGCACGATCAATGATACAATACAGACTGATCAATTTGCGGATATCATTCTGCTGGTAAGTCGATATGTAAACGTTATCATAAGAAGAATTGGAATGACACTAAGTAATGGTTGATGCTGGGGGTACATTTAGGCGTATTTTACAAGGGTTCGACACTGATCCGAATTTGTCCGCATCATACTTGCGAAAATCAGCGCTACCATATAACGTAGATATAACTCGCAATATTCCCAGTGATTTCTCACCCCTTTGTTAGAATTTCCTGACCAGTTTTGATTCGTGATTATTTGGGTACTAGAAAGCGTTGCTCTTGAACACAGATAGGTATGAAGGAAGAAATCTCACTTTTAGCCAAAACGAATTTTTTTAATATCCACGAATCTATACTTGCTTCGGTTCAGACCCGAAAAAAAAACGTGGAACATGAAGTTACAAAAAACCGATAAACGGATCTATATAAAATCGAACAAATAAACTGTGCTCTCTCCCTTCTATTTCACATACTTTGATTGACGTTTTATGTCGTTTTGATAAACGTTGCGTGGTAAATGTTTCTGCAATCGACATGAGCAAGTTGGAAGCGTATATTTTGAAAAATGCTTAAACATCCATTACGCTAGTACAATTATTCGATTTGAAAGGGCTTAGTCAAATGCTCGTTGAATCTTTATGGCGAGACGTACAGAGTTTATCATCTAAATGATGAAGCTTAGGCAGTGTTTACTTATTTGCTTCATCAGTATATTCGATATTTGTTTGCTGCGATCCATTAAAACATCATGTTGGCTAAATGCTCATTTGCATGCAGTTCCATCACACACCACGACCGAGTTCCCGATGTTTGCATTCATCAAGTAGGGAAAGTACGATCAGGATCCGCATGCTCTTGAAATAGTGGAAAAATGGAAAACGAGTTGTTCTTGCCTAAGTTTAAATCTGGTTACATATGAGTTACAGGGTTGACTGACCTTGGCTCACTTAGCTCCGCTGGGTAGTTGAACCAATTGATCCAATTGATCGACACCCGTACGATGGGATGGGGATTTGAGCACCACCATCTATTGAAGTACAATATAATTATGTTCCCTGTTCTGAATATTAGCCTTGGCCTGACGAAGGTTGCGTGTTATTTTCATTACAAGGATTAATCGATCGGTCCCAAACATCTTTCCATAACGTTCCATCTATATTCAACACTGGAAATCATCTTGCGTGCAGCTTGTGTGAGTAAGCAGTTTCCAGGCAAACAATTTTGAATAGACGTTCAAGGCATATTCTTCTACAACCAGAAGTGTTTCATATTATTTGATGGTGGTATATTCGGGTTGATTAAATTCCGATTCTCACAATGTAATTATGCTACGAAACACGTTTGTTGGTCAACGTCGAAATGTAGCAGAGAAATTTGACGCGCATGAATTATAAGTTGTTCCGATGGTTCATTGTCGTATTTCAGATGTAACGTCTTGTTTTTCGGTAATTAATTCTCTGAATAAGTAATGAAGTGGTTAACCCATTCTGAATCGAGTGCATATATTTCCTTAGAATTAACCATAGAAAATTTATTCATTTTTGTTGTGCATTTGATCCCTATAAACAGGTAGAGTTCATTCAGTCTAAAATACTTCCGCAGATATAACTCAATCGGGAATAATTTAAACTTTATGTTGATTCACCATGACATTATTGTATTCATGGTAGCATTTTGTAATGATAAACTAATTACACACACACATATTTAAGACTGTTAATTCCATTCGCTTCATTGAAGCACAAATTATTGGATATGTATGCTATCACCTTCCGACTGTTTTCGTTACATATAATGCTTCGAGTTTTCCGTTCGTTCTTTACAGTTACAAGAATGTGCCACGGAATCCTACAATCGATGAACGGGTTGATTAACATTTCAATGTACTACTACTCATATGTAAATGAGTAACTGCGTAATAACAAATTTGTTTGGGAATACTGGTTTTCTTGCCTTATGATGAAGAGTATCTATTAGTTAAATGGAGTCGCAATACCTTTGATGTTCACAAATACATCAAACTTGCTTAGAACCCTTCCATAACCTCAATTAATAATATTTACGACTGAGTTAATGTTTTAAAATTATAAGTCTGAAAGCCAAAAAATGCTTTTGATAAAATAAAAATATAAGACTGGCTTATGACGGACTGGTTATTTTACAAATAATTTTTCTTATATTTAAATGATGGGATCAACGGTAGTTGAATTTTTGTTTAGTAGTAAAATATTTATTTGATGTCATAGATTAATACTAGTGTCGAAAGCTTTGTATCACCAAGTCTAACGAAGTCATCGCACACTCGTAAATCAGCCGTCGTAGGTCTACAGCTAGATTCGTATTTAAACGGTGGACATTTTCTATTAGTGAACAATCTTTAAGTGGCCGTTGTGTGAATGTTCAACTTATTAATATTGGGACAGGTGGAATTGGTCAACGGTTTTTTCTACAATCCTAGAACGACGTATATACATTTCAAGCCTGACAAATCTGAAAGTCTAAACCTTACTCATATGCGTCTAATCGAGTTAAGTATATCCGAGATAGCAATAAACTTAGCATCCACCAACGACTCTCAATAACTTTCAATGTTGTGGAATACGTTGTAGACAAGCATGCAACTCATTTCGAAGTAGTGTTGAGACTATTTAAAATTTTATCATTATAAATAAGAAAAACGTTTAAATATTGCCTTTTCTATTCTGTGGATGAATGAAAAGCCCGTTTTGAGCACCACGCTATTGTTGGACATTGAAAAATTCTATGGGTATACCTATTAATCCACTCACACTTAACACAGCCATCTCGAAATGCCTCGGTAACTAAAGTCGAACGTCTGTAATGGAAAACTTTGTAAGTAGGGCGATTTTGATCAAGCTCACGAGTCTAGCGGCGTTCACGTACGCATTATATTCAAGTGATTGAGCAGCCTGGCTTTTCCAATATTATCCAACAGAATGCTTCAAAATTTAAACTTTGTCTCAAATACAGAATCACAGAGCGGTTCTAGGTCAAATGCTCAAGAAGTGTATATGCGGGAAACGTAAGCAACAAAATACATTAGTCATTTATAAGTTTCGGGATTATAACCAGGAAACACATTGTGATATGCGACATATGATTACTCGTTTGAATACCATTTGACGGTGGCTTAACAGTGTTCACCACTTTTCCACTTAACCTATTCGTAATATTAACACTATTGAAAGTAAACAGCTCGGAACCGGTTGTGGAGTGTCAGTGTGAGGAATGTGACCGACACAATATACTGACCAGAACTTGTCTCATCGTTCAACTTTGAACTGTTTCGAAACGCGCAGATAGTAAAATTGTTGTGACTACGTTTTGCGCCAATACAACACAAAATATCATGTGGTGTCATGAAAAAGCTTGTTGTTTGTACCACAATTATTCTCTTCTATCATTAATCAGTATTCTTGAAGCAAGAGATTGCAATCACTGGATCAGTTTCGTATTTACTGCCATTCATCAAGCATGCTTCGAAGAAGCCATAATCCGGACTTCGTTAAGCATATGTGCTACAGCGATCACTGCCAAAATTGGGAAATATTTGTTCCTCCGACATATTGATTAATATGCATTATTAGTAGATTTTACCGCTATGCAGTGTCATTTGTAGAGTTGCGTTAGATAGAATGAAAGAGTAAATAATTGCACATAGTAATGCAGCTCAAAACTAAGCATCCACATTCGCGGATTTCGCTATAGATTTGTTTCCTTCTAGCTTCCAAAGTAACCTAGACGAAATGATTTATTTTATATAACTCACTAAGTTGGTGAGCGAAATTCCTACGTGACTGTGGGGTGAAAATATGCTACAAGTGTACGCAAGGGCAAGCAAAGTTTGAACTTGTCAGCTACTGTTGAATGAAGCTGGCACAATCAACGATCAATCACATGTGCCCACACAATTGTGGATAGGGTAAAACCGATGGGATGGCGTTTCCATCACACCGCACGAACGATTTCGTGCTGCTCTCATCAGATAGGGAAAATACGCTCAGGATCTATTTTTCTGGAATCTGAGGGTAAAATTTTCAACATTTGTTTACCAGTTCTCTAATGTTTCAAAGCTTGCAGATCCTGATAATAATGTCCCTACTTGATGAGTGCAAACAGCACGAAACCGGTCGTGGGATATGTGTACAGAGAGATGCATGCAAATTTGGATTTTTTATATGCAAAGTCGTGATTTTCATCGCGAAGGAGTTAAACAACACAATGGATCATTTGAAACACTGACAGCTGCAAAATTTCTCGATTATGATGCAGCATGCTAATACATTGGTATTCGGATGGATTGGAAATAATTCATTTAGATAACATTTTTATCCCTAAGATTTTATCCGTACTTCCTCGTACGAGCACACCAAACGTTACGGTAATCAAATACACCGCTCAAATCAAATGCCAATGAGACTATCGATAGCACGTGTATAATTTCCAAAATTCTATACTTGAACTCCAGTAATTTATAATTGGCTGAACAATACAGCGAACAATGATTGTTTTGTGTTGTCGTTCGAATATTTTCTTGATCTGGCGTACGTATGGTTGCCAAGATGAATAGTTCCGAAATATCACGAGATTTCGGTAAATAAAACTGAAATACTTACAACCTAGTCGACTTAAAAGCATGGTTTTCTGAAACACTGATAAAGGCAGATTAAAACTAACTAAATAGAAATAAATCTTTAGGTATTAGCAATAGATCGTTTAGAGAGTAATCTTCAACTACAAATATATATATATATATATATCTTTAACTTTTACACACTAAGAGTTGTGAACTACCCAATTGCTTTTATTTTTTAATGCGTAAAAGGGTAGTTGTCAACGTTTCAGTGAAACTTTGTATTCGTCCTTAGTGGCTTGCGTAAGATGCGATGCGTAATACATTTTTCTATATTATATACTCTGCTTTCATTACCTGGAAACCGTAAAATCGGCTTCACACGTGATTTTACAATGTTTAACTCGAAGACTATACTTTCGTTCCTCGCACTTCCTACAGCTACTTTTCCGGAAGTTTTGGAGATTTCGGTTCACCTTGAAGCTCGTAAAACTTGCCGCTCAAGTTCATAATATGAATTGATTTGATTATTCAATTGGTTTAAACAAGTTAGACGATTACCTATTCCGTTTTCATTTGGGTTAAAATGTATGAATTTTGATAATTGATTAAAGAAGGATGTACCATTTGGATGCTATAGTTAATAAACTGGGATCGGTCGATGGTACATCCAAGCAGAATAAATGACAAAAATATTTACACAGAATCGCATATTTCAAACAATGAATTGCATAAAATAATTAAATCATGGAAAACGTCACCGGCGAAGGGGAAAGATCATGATCATACCAAATAAACTGCCAACCGAGAAAAACGACAAAAAAGTTCATCCAAACAAATTATAAATTTGCCATAACAAGAAAAATGTTATAGACACAAACGTTCATCTATATGGCTAAATTAAATCATTTCAAGCTGTTGATTCAACATCTGTCAATGAAATACCTTCAGATTCAGATGTACTTCGCTTCCAGCGATAGGCAGTGAGGACCATGATACCAAACAAAAGTAAAATTACAAGGATAAACAGAAGGACAAACAGAAACGATAATAGTGAATAGGAAAGCGAGAGCACAGAAATAATAACACGGCTGCTCTGTGTATCATTTTCACAAGCTTTTGAGTGTTCTTCTGGAGTAAGAATCAGCGGAGCCAATTGCGTGAACACTTTATCAACGGGGCAACCTTCAATAGCTGGTTGATCCACGCAAGCCCGGAATTGTATATAATCACCTTGATGGTCCTGCCATCCACGTTTGTACAATAAGCGCAGCCGATGATCGGAAGCTGATGTCGATAGGCCGGGTGGCGAGTGTAGTTCCAGGATCAAAGCTGCGGAATAATGGACAGGTGCGCGGTCGTAAACACCGAGTGCTGCTAACAGATAAACGACATCTGTGTCGTGGGCGGAATAGGCCATCGTGTGCTGCATGGAAAAATCGTGTCCGAGAGTTTTGTTCATTATCGCTTTGATATGGCGAACTACCTCGTTCAGAAGTACGCCGATTTCCAGACGAACAATCTCATCGGTTGAGGCTTTGGTTAGCTGGGAATGGATTATTTCGTGAGTATACTAATAATAATTGATGACATTTTGCAAATGAAAAGCGTTGTAATTTCATTTCAACTGATTAGAGCACTCAGTGACGCATGTGCATTCTAATACGTGTGGGCGCTTTTGCTGTGACGCATTAATAAGACCTGCTCAATTCAATCGTCAGAGCAAAACGTGACTACAAATGAAAAAAACGAAGACAGAATCATGTGACAAAGGCGAGAAAAATATTTTTACGAGTGCAACTAGGTCAAAATTTTATCGCTAGTGTCGATACCAAACTTTGGACTTTGTTTTGCAAACCTCAACATTGACGTTGCTGAGAAAGTTGGTTCACGTGAATTTGGGTGAGGACAAGCATCTAGCTTACTTTGCTGTTACGGTTAACTAGTTTTGGAGGAACAACGCTCCATTTGTAAATTTTAAGGTCTGTGTGCAATCAACTAAAACTAAATGATGTAACTTAAATGGCGCCATCTAATATCAAAATTTCGAATCCATCCATAACGATGCACAAGCACTGAGTTCACACTGAGTTCGTTTGTTTGGCAATGCTCAACTGCAATATTCGATTTCGTAACACTAAGGCAAACATGAAACGGTGCAATTTCTTAAGTTGCCGGTAGGCCTGAAAAATAACCTTAAATATTAAAGCCAGGAGCAAATGCTGAACGGCTACTGCATGACAATTGAGGTTGTCCGCTAGACCAACTGGAGTATAACGTAGCGGATTGTAGTTCATAGTTGTTCTCCGAGCTGGTATGGTTGATTGCGGACGTTTCGTCATCAAACTAGATGACATCATCAGCGAAACTTCTTTCGAAGCAACTGGGCGGTGGACATCATTCGAATTTATCTGCTGCGTTTCGGCCTCATCCACTATGAACTACCGCCCAGTTGCTTCGAAAGAAGATTCGCTGATGATGTCATCGAGTTTGATGACGAAACGTCCGCAATCAACCATACCAGCTCGGAGAACAACTATGAACTACAATCCGGTACCTGAGCTACAAGTTTTCAAAACTGTAACGTAGCGGTTAAGAAATGGTTTAGAGGTCATCCTCCTGCTATAATGAAACAAGTGAAATAACGTCACCACCGCCTATGAGCGTGCCAAGAATTTTGTTGCTGGCGTTATCCTGAACAAGCACTAATCCTTGTCAAAATCTCAGTTGTTTCAAAGGGCACTATTAGGTACGCGATGCTTTCAATGGTTGAAACCAAATGAGGCAATAAATTTAAGCTCCCGCGACGACATTATGCAGAAATTAACACTGTTTGGGTAAATTCGATGTAAGTGATGTCCTAGCGTCTGATTCTGTGTAGTTTTGATCTAAGAACTCTCTGTCGTTACAATATCCGGATAACAGGAGCCGATGATAAAACTCTCCAAGTTACAACACCAGCTTAGTTATCACGGTAGCCCTAGACCACAAGTATTATGTTCAAGCCATATAATCTAGCGATTTTTATTCACTGGCATGCCAAAAAACACAGTCGGTAAAACGCACAAAAATGGTGAACGAGTAAAAATATCAACGAAACGCGGCACGGTGTATGAACAAACACAAGATATCGAATAGAGTGCGGTCAATGTGCAAACAACGGATTAAAAACAAAATCGCGTGTGACCTGAAGAACGTGTTCAATGTGAAAACGGCCAAGACAATGGCGAAAAGCGAGCAACACTTGACCCGGGAGGATAAAGAAAGCAGCTTGAGTGAAGGGCGATAATTGCACAGCCCAGGCTATGAAATTATTCGCCACAATAACAGGGACTGAATTATTGGGAGGCTGGTAGACTTGCATTTGGCCCTAGTCTAAATAGTGTTAAATTCCAGATAAAGAAATATTTTGAGACTTAGCCAAAACGCGATGAAGCCAGATTGCCCTCAATGTGGTGATTATAGATGCAGGACGGAAATACGTGAGCGGTTGTGAATGCAGAAACCAGTGCCCGGATAAGTGAACAGCTAACTCAGGGCACCGACTTATAAAAGCACTAAGAGTGATCAAAACACACGACGAGAAAGCCGGTAAGAATCATTTCATTTTTAAGCAAGCTTGATCAACTCTGGTAAAATAGGGGACCATGACCACGGAGTATTTCGCATTCAATGGCTGTCTCGGTATAGGCATCTTCTCGTATCTGTCTAGGCCTGGGCAACCTGACAGTATCTTAGCCCACGTGAAGTCCCTGACTGTGCGGCACTTTGCCTGGATCAGGCTTGTGCTTTCATATCATTTTGGGGCTGTAATGTTAATGTCGTTCGACCCGTTTACACTAATCATCGAATGCGAATAGTTTGACATTGAAGTGTGGTGGATGTGAGCACACCAAAAATGGTGACATCCTATGACTTTAACGCATGTTCGGTAAGAATTTAAGGTACTTCATCCGAATACCTATTTTTCTATAAAAAAAATTCCGTGCCATGTAATATTGGTATGGTTGTATGAGGTAGTAGATAACGATGTAATGCTGCCGAAAGTATATTGCCATAAAACAAAGAAATCAACGAAGATCCCTCGTGTTGTCGGCCCATAGATCGATCAAAATGATCACAGTTGCATATGAATTGACACGAACTATGTTAAAGCGACACGAGCGGCTTAATGGCTGAATCATGTATAGCTTGGTTAGGGAAAAATTAACTAAGAGACAGCAAATGATTCACCGCAAAACATAGAGCTGGTTAAATAGGTTAGCGAGGTGAGACAAAAGTCCACAAAATGGTTGGAAAGTGGTCCGTTAATGCAACAGTCATTCCACTGCGATGTGACACCACAAGCTTGGTGTTAAGTATTACTATGCTGATATACTGTGGTTGGACTGTTAAAAAGAGAAAGACAATTACACGAGTGAGCTCTAGATAGCCGCTTATCAATAAGCGCAATGTAACACGACGATTTCGGTGCAGTGCACAAAAAACGGCACAACCGTAAATCCGTGCATTTGAACGCTTCAGACTTAGAAATGCCATAATAGCATTTTTTTGAAATGTATGTCTATCGAATTAAATTTACCGAAAACGCAAGAGATGGCGATATTCTATTGAACGAAAAACTGGTCGTGATCTCAGGGTCTCTACGTGATTAGTGTAAGCAGCACGCAGAGGTGGTACGGGATTCGAGGCCAAGAAATAAAGTGAGAATGTGTTGCTTACACCCTCCGCGCTTACAGTCTACTACAGGTTTACGACTGTTTGCCACACATCCATTGGATACCGCAAGCTTAGGTTCAGTGAGCCATGAAATAGTGCTGAATAATATGTGGATTGACAGCCAGTTATGATGGGTTCGTAAAACGAACCACGATGTTCAAATACAGAATCAGTGTTTCTTCCTGGATCACGCGCTCAAGAAGCTTGCAAATGGTCAACGTGTTTTCTTGTTCACATCTACTTTAAAGGTGAGCATGTTTTCTAATACACAAACTTCGCACAGTCATTGCTTTTATCATTTTGCTGTAATCACAACGTGATCAATGACACTGAGACAAAACAAATGGTTATTACATTTAAAAAAATTTCTTTCGTTTGGACAGAACCTGCCTAGAAGCAGTCTGCCAAACCGCATGCAACAATATCAAAAAAACTAATATTTCGAAGACGTCATATAAAATATCAACAAGAAAATGTTAAACCAAGTGAAGTTTACACACGCGCTGCAAGAAAAGTTCACTTTCAAATACCAATCAAAAGAAAAGTAGACAAAATAGCAATTGAGCAATTTACTGAATTCACGATTAAATATGCAATACAATGAATATTCGTACAGCGAAATTTGCAAAAATCAAAGTAGAAATTACGAGGATAGAAATGAGCAAACACCGGGAATCATCGATGTACTCAAGCGGTCGGATTGATCAGATGAACACGATCTGGATCATGGAAGCTTCGACGACGATATTGGCAGACAACGATTAAATGCTGACCGCGACCACCAACAAGACAGCACCCACGGTGATGTAAACATGAAAGGCTGACAGACGCTTCGCTGAGCATTTCGACAACCGGCCAGAGTGACGCACGCTGTCAAGCGAATTGGGGTTTTGATTCACAGCACAATGTGCATCGAAATCTGCCGGTTTGATCAACCACGGTTCGAGGTATTCAACGACTTTATCCAACGGACAACCGTTTTCAGGCAGCTCATCGAGACAAGGAGCGAAACGCGTGTAGTTCCCAACGGGATCATCATAGCCACGTTTGTACACCAAACGCAAACGATAATTTTGAAATGATCCCGGTGGTTTAGGCCCAAACAATTCGAGAACCACGGCACTCGAATAGGGCACCAACGTGTTATCGTACGCTTTCAGCGCGCTGAGAAGATAGACAATGTCTGAGTCGTGCGCGGAATAGGACATCGCGTGTTGCACGGACAGGTGGTCGTCTCGAATCATGGAAATTTGCGCACCAGTAACCACGGCCTTGAGATGATCAACCACAACGCTGAGGAAAACACCTATTTCCAGTTGTACGATTTCGGGATCCTTGGCAAATTGGAGCTGTGTGCGCGTGTAAGTAATAGAGAGAGAGTGGACATGTGAGAAAATGGTTACCATAATGGGAAGAGCAGTTAGAACTGGTGACAATTTAGTTGCATTGAAGTTGTTATTAACCAACGAACATGGATCCACTAGATAATGTGTTAGAAAATGTTCATAAAACAAGTAAAGCTAGAATCACCACAGTATGTAGCAAATATCATTAAATTAAACACAGAACAGACAGTAATACACCGGGTTAACACAAAAAATGTTATTAGACACAGTCCTATAGAGACGGAGGAGCTATTCGAAGCAAAGCACGGAGCAGCATGTTGGCCTCGGAACATTATAGTAGGAAAAGCTGATTCCATGCAAATTAGGAAGTAATGAAGCATGGAAAATTATCACAACCTATTAATCATGATAGCACAGGAGTGGATGGGCAATTCAAGTCCTCATATCTCCACTGACGTGAAGCGGTAAAATAATATATAATACGTGGTTCTAAACACTATTTGGGTGCCATTGCTAATACAAGTTATTACATTTTCAATTTGTAATTCACAACTGAATACCTATAATCGCGTATAAACGCAATTTGCCTGGATCAGGATTGTGCTTTCATTCATTCATGTATAAAGGAATACATGTTTTCGAAATGAGCACCGTCTAATTCACACTGGAACTTTCCAAATGGTACACAATGGAAAGCGATCCACATTATTCTAGTTTTTAAACGTAAAAAGCACATTGGCGACGGCAAACGCGGTTTTCGGACATATCGCTGAGCGCGAACAATCCCGTCGCGTACTTGGCGACGCTTTTAAATACGAATTTCCACGTCTCATCCATTATTTGCTTCAGCCTCATCAACCGGCGAAGCCTTAGAGCATTCGGCTGTGGAGATGCAATGGTCAAGCATCCATAACACGTAACCAGGCAACCTCGTCTAGAAGGGCATTGGTTGCGAAACAGGAGAACTACCAACGCATAAACCTTCTAACGGGCTTCGATAAAATATTTATTCGTGATTTGATGTTGTTCGTTAGCTAGCATTTTAGGAGCTAGAATAAACGATACGATAGCACAATAAGCTAGCTATGGTCGTGTCAAAAGGTTGGGTTAATTTAAGCCAGCTTGCCACGTTCGAATCGGATTAATCATTTTGTTTCACTTCAGTTGCAACACCGATAAAGAACACAATGATGATGCATTGTGATATGATCAGCAAAAACTGAGGATACTGATTTGTTTTGTCCATGGGCATGCATACCCGAACGCAAGTAAAAGGACGACCAAATAAATGGGTTTGTACGTGGGTGAAAAGCTACTGGGCTATTCACTTTCCTACGGTTAATGGGGTCCGACAATGGTTTCTAATTTCTCCGTTTTTGAACAATTTGTAATTGACGCTATAATGAATGGATGTAATGCAGGCATACCAACACCGGACATTCACATTGACAGGGATAAAAAACACTTTTTATTTAGATTATTCCGACGACGCAGTTCAACGGTTCGATTCCTATACGGAGGCTCAGTCTACTTTAGGCCGACTATGTAGTATCATATTATCCTTCGGTATGCACTTTGTACCTTTCAAGTGCAAAGTTCTGTTATACGATATTGACCCGATCGAAACAGCGATAAGCCTCAATAAAAATGGACTTGCGACTGTAGACTGTTTGGGTAGTTGCGTTACTAGCAACGCTTGTTTAAATAAGGAGATTTCAGCTCGCATTTCCAGAGCTACAGTAGCTTTTCGTAACTTGGGTCATCTGTGGCGTCAAGCAAGTTTGTCTGTAAAGCTCATAGGTAGAGTCTGCAAGGCTACAGCACGCATGGTTTTACGCCACGGATTTCAAACCTGGACACTGAGAAAATAAGAAATAAGGCGTCTGCAGGTGTTCGACAATAGCTATCTCCACATCATCGCCGGAGTTACTTGGCATGTAACGCAATTATCCGTAACAGAATTTTGGGAAGCGGCGTAGACATCGAAAAACAAGTGAACGTGCGCAGACTTCGCTGGTTAAGCCGTGTATTGTAAATCGGAAACAATCGTTTTCCTAACGCAGTTTTGCATGTCACTGCTAACTCGAAATGGCGTCCTTGTATGGGTGGCCAGACTTTGACTTGGCTCAAGCAGATGAAGGCTTTCACTGTTAAACTAGCTGCGCTTAGTGCAACCCGTCTCCCAGATTGAAGTTCAAGAGATCGAAATTCGCAACGGCTTCTTAACCTTAGTGATCTGGTTGAAAATCGTGTCCACTGGCGGTCTTGTTGTAAACAACTTCTTAGTGTTTGATTAATCTTGTATGCTGTCAAGTAAAGTGGCGAGGAAAGCCGCTAGGAAGCTGTCACGCTGATGTCGCTCTACTCGTTCACAACACTTGCTTGAATGCATGTTTAATTCGTTGTGTGTAGGCACCTCTTCCCAATGTGTCTGTGCGTAATCTTTTACAGTCCCACCACTCCGGTCATGGTTGTACGGCAGTTCAGCACTTGTTACTGGTGTAATGCTGGCCATGATGATGTTAATGAGTTATTCGATTTAAGAAAGCCGTACTCATCAGTTCAGTGTCTTCATAACGCTGAGTGCCATCAGTAACGAGCCGCCCGGAAGAGCACGCTGCAATCTTATTGTCTTGGCCAATCTGACAGTATCTTTGCCCACGTGCTACCATGCGGTACTTTGACCGGCGCTTTCCTTGTGGCTTAACGAAATCATACACGACCATTAGAAAACGACAGTAGGATAACTTCGCCAACGTTGAGGTGGCAGATCTAGGGTTAACAATATCAAAACATTAGTGTGGATTCCACTCGAGCAGATTTAATCTGACTTGATTATTCAAATCTACCGAATTGTAGATGTATTCGCAACAGCGAATCCAACAGATCTATGCATATGGAATAGGAAAACAAAGATGGTGAAAGAAAATATTGATTGGAAAACGGATATTATGATGGCAATCAAATTATGGTAATAATAAGGAGAGAAATAATAATAATAATAATAATAATAATAATAATAATAATAATAATAATAATAATAATAATAATAATAATAATAATAAACTGTGTCAGAGACGAAGGTAAAAACCACATCATTATCAGCCTCACTTAAAAATAATATAGAGGAATACTAGCGACTGGCGGTAAAAACTAGCAATATTCGTCAACTGAACTTGAAGCTTACGTTCCAGTAAAATGCATCCACTTGCAACAGCTCATCAAGTACCGTATCAGCGCACCAGTCAGGAAACGGAATGTTATGCGCTTTCATGCATATCAACGTATCCGTGACTTGCCACACATTGTGCCGATCAATTTTCACATTTAGATTTTTGTTGAGCAGGTCGAACAATGTCTGATGCTTCTTTTCGAAGCTGATACCCTCTTCGGAATCCATCTGAGCTTTGCGAAGTAAGTCCAAACACGGGCAAGGCGCAGTGCTCAACAAAACATCGGCCTCCTGATAAGAGGTAAGATACCATTGATGAAAAGCAATCAAATTGGCTGAAATTAGCATAAAATAGTAAAACAATTCGATTCAATGAAAAGAAGAAAAAAGAATAAGGGTTGGTAGTGAAAACAGCCAGCAATAGAATGACAATTATAGTGACCAAACGCCATGCAAAGTGTCAAAAGAGCGATTAATCATTAATCATCTATATCTGCAGCGATAAAATCTCATTGGCAAAACAACCATTAAGTGATGTTGTATCTGTTGCTGGGGACACGTCTCGTGCACAGAGTCTGAACGCCGAACGCTATATAAGTGTTGGTACTGGTAGGAAGAGTAGTTGAAGGTTGGATGCACAAGAATAAACGGGGTTCAATGGAAAGAGATAGCGTAGGGCTAGACACTTAGGCCACGACGACAATGAACCAACATCAATAAAAAAGTGCATCGTTGCTATTTTCCGTTGAACGTATACAGAAAACAGGTTCCCACGGTTAAGATAAGCTTCCATTTCTGAAATTGCTCTAACGGCGCGAGTCTCCTTTAGCCTCTGAAAAACAAATTTCAGCTCCTGGCCTGTACAAGTTGTCCAGTCTGAACCAATGGAACTGCTTTTACTGAAAAAGAGCGGCTAATGACCGCAAAGTATTTGAAAATATTTGAGACCGATCGGGAGTCCATAATCATGAAAATAAAGTTTGCAATGAATCGGTTATAGTAAGTTTTTGGTAACGTTTCGCTTCTGAACACAGAAGCTTCGTCAGACCAAGGGTGTCGGTACGAACAGTGTTCAGGTTTAAATGGCATTCTCTGGACCAATCCTGAGTTCTCTAAGCTAGACAGGGGAGATCAAGATAATTGATCACACAACAATCTGGCGTTCGGTTCTGCAGCGGATAAGGATTAACGAACGTCACACCTAATACGCACATGATTACGTAAGCAGTGTGTCAGCAGACGCTGACCTGTGCAATTAATAAACAATTAGGGATGAACACAGCAATTAGGGGGGTGATCTCCCCTGTCTAGCTTAGAGAACTCAGGATTGGTCAAGAGAAATGCCATTTAAACCTGAACACTGTCCGTACCGACACCCTTGGTATGACGAAGCTTCTGTGTTCAGAAGCGAAACGTTACCAAAAACTTACCATAACCTATTCATTGCAAACTTTATTTTCATGATTAGCGGCTAATAATATTGATAGAATTCACAATCAACGGAATCATCATCAGGTGGGACTGCACTGCATCAATAACGTGTACTGATGCATGAATGTTGCAATCCAAAGTTCTCGAAACATTGAGCATCATGAGCACAACCAACATGAAATTCGTAAAACAAATGCTAAAAAGATCGAGTCGAATGAGTTTGGTCGCTAAATTTTAGACTATATATAATGAAAGATCAAACATAATTCCAACACACGCTATACAACTTGCCTGGCTGACGGTATGAACTGGAACTGGCATCCAGTGGAGGCCAAATGGAACCAGAGGCGAAGAAGCATTTGCATAAAGACCGGCCAACACGGATTGAGCAGACATGAGAGTCCTGTCAATGTCGGTGCTGCGCATATGAAAATCTGATCCATTGTATTTAGCTGGTATGAAATAACCATATTTTTGCCGCAACCACATGCCCAGTTCGAATTCTTGCAAAACTCCTTTGGCAGATAATTGTCCGAATCCCGACGGCCAAAGGGTCTTAGGATCCGTATTTCTATTGATAACATCAACTATCGGCGACCTATCTCCATGTCTGAACAATATATGCAAATGTTGTAGGTTTCCCTTGTCCAGGGTTAGAGGTGTTTTCATATCCACGCCAAACACATATCCCAATTCACATAAAAAATTAATCAGGAACGAAATAGTGAGACAAAATTGACGTGAGGCCACCAGCATTGTGAACTGAAAGTGTTTAAAAAGCCGGAGAATGTATCAGCCAATTCGCCAAGGAAAGTCCTTTCAAGTATAGATAGATCTAAAATGAAAAAATCTTATGCGTGAGTACCGAAAGTGAATTGCGGAAAGGTTAGCTTAAAATGATTCATTCAACTGCCAAAGTAACTGAAGCAATGTACAATTTGACAGAAAAACGTATTTGGAAACGACAGCTGGGATTAAACAAACCATAGTCAAACAGATTGGTGAAGAAAAGTTGGTATAAAAAGATTTTTTGTATAACAGATCTAACATTTTATTACTCAGTTTTGTCTGATTATGTATGGAAGCACAAGCCTGATCCAGGCAAAGTGCCGCACAGTCAGAGACTGCACGTGGGCTAAGATACTGTCAGGTTGCCCAGGCCTAGACAGATATGAGGGGGTAAATAGAAATAGAAATGGTAGGGAGACTCCAGCGTGTACTCGCATGCAGCTCACTACCGTTGGCCAATCAATTTAGCACGATGTTAGCCGCACAGCACAGAAATGCTGCACGATTGCACATCCGTGTCTGATTTAGAAAAGCATAACAGAGGAACGTTTATGAATATGCATATAAAATACAAGAAACTATTCAATTTCTTGAAATATTCCTCCAAATATTCCTAACGAACTGTTAAAGGGTCAAATTGTTTTCAATGTGCTGGCGAAAATCCTCGAAGGAATCGGCACATGCAAGTCCGTACTGCACGTCAAGAACTCGAGGTAACCTGATTGTCATCATCGCGTACTTGAACTGGAGGTTAATAAAAAAAAAGTTGCAGGCCAGTGTGTAGTCTATCGGATTATGTGGAATTGTGTCCGAATACGAGTTTGAGGTATATATAAATGAGATCACAATGTTGTTACCAAGCCGTGCGACAGACATTAAATCCACTCGGGCTAAGTTCGCGTTAGATCACCCAAACACAGACAAACTAACTATGAATGGCAATCAGCACTGCTGAGAAGTATCAACGCGAAATTGTAAAGCTGAGATTTCAAGAAAAATTGTTATAATAATGTATAGATAAAAAGGGTAACTACAATCATTTAACAAAACGCCAATGTAAGAAAAAAAATAGAAACCAATTCTGAAACGTAAGCATAATTGTTTGCAGTGCGCACGTGATAAATAGCTCATTGTACTGACGATGCGACCAATCACATCATCAAAAATAACAACTACATCGAGCATGTATTTACAGGTAAAATATCAGTAGCGGTAACACACGACGATAATCAACCAAGTCGAGAAAAATGTACAGATTCTTTCGGTGTGCATAGGAACATCCACCTCTGCCAGGATAGTTACGTAGATAGCACAGAAGTGTGTACGTCATCCTTCCAGTGAGTTACTAGTATGTATGTATGTATGAAAACACAAGCCTGATCTAGGCAGCGCCGCACAATCATAGACTGCATGTGGGCAAAAATGCTGTCAGGTTGCCCAGGCCTAGACAGATATGAAAAAATAAAACCTAAAACGGAGACTTAAAACCGAGACTCTAGTATTTTCCGCGTGCAACTAAATACCGGCGGTAAATCAATTTAGAACGGTGTTATCTGTGAGGCAAAAAAGCATTGCACGATAGCACATCCGTGCAGCATCGCTTAGTTACCACTACCAAATAATAATTACTATCGAATATTCTCGACCCTCGTATTTCTCGTGTGATTAATGCTGGAGCAAGTTAATCAACAGTTCAACAGATTATTAATGGTAAAATAAGCATACCGTTTTAAATAATGATAGGATTGTATGGTGATTGTCGGTATGAATTTCAAAGACCTTAAAACAGCACTCATTTACTTTCGGGCTGCATTTTCCAATTATTCTTGTGGAAGTTGTACAGGCAGACGGTCGGCCTCAAACACGGCTAACCACCACATCATTAGATGTAGCGGGGTGTTTAAGCAGAACCATGAAAGTGGCTCCGGTAGCAGTAAAAATAGTATAGAAGGAAACTAGGAACGCACTATACGAATATGTGATAATGCAGTAGTTCAGCACTACGCAAGTAATGAATTGGTAAATTTATTTGCCAAATGCACGAGTTGCCATCAGGTAAACGGACGTGGGCATATTGCGGGTTGCATTCTAACAATCCAACTTTCTCAACAAAAGTATCATATTTGGAATCTCGTGAATGCTTCTTGAGCAACACAATACCGGGTGTAGTTAGGCACGTAGGAAGGGTAGTACCTGTCGCTGACCGACGCTTATATGCAAATAGGCATTCACGTCGTGTGTTGTTTGTAGTGGTACACAGTAGCGACCGCATTGAGTTCAGCGCATCCAGAAGGACCGTCTCCCATTGTGTAGTAAGGAGACCAGGGGATTTCAGAGTAAGTAGAATCGACTTCCATAAAGTTCCATTGAGCTGTTCAACTTAACCGTTGCATTGTGGATTTTATGGCGTTGTACGGATAGTGGCGATGCCATTGTAGTGGAAAACTTGTCATAGTTCAGTAGACATGAAAGAGGGACCGCGATCAGAGTGAATAAAACATGGCGTACTAAATGTTGTGAAAACTACCCGAAGGCAGTTGATGATAGTTTGTGATGTCATGTCAGGGCAAGGAAAAGTGAACAGGAAGCGGGAATATTTATCGATTATTGTAAGCAGGCTTGTTGATGGTAGTGGCCCTTTGAAATCGAGACTGACTCTTTTGAAAGGTTGGGTAGCCTTTATCAAGTGGGTGCCTGCTGGTTTGAAGTATTGAGGCTTTATTTCACAACAGATAGAACAATCAGCAGTCATTTTACGGACCTCATCCAAGGAATAAGGCAAGCTTCGCGCACAAATGAAGTGCATGAAGCTGGTGATGCCCGGGTGGCATAAGTTCTCATGTAGCTGACGCAGTTTTATTAATGATTCCACAAAACCACTGCTGCTTAATTCTGTCGGCCTGATCGGTAAATCACATCATATTGGTATTGTGACAGCTCTAAAAGCCAACGTTGAATCTTGTCGTTTTAATTTTACCACACTGTTTATTGTCACATAAAGGAGACGGAACGCATGTCTGTCATTAGTCTGAGCGGGTGGTTTATAAAATAATGCCTCCATTTCCTGACAGCCTCAACGATTGCACACGCCTTTTTTCGATAGCCCAGTGGTGTTGATAACTGTTAATCAAGGTTCGCGAGAAGAAAGCTACTGGTCTACCACTATGATTAAGCGTTGCGGTGATCGAGACGTCAGATGCATCACTTTCTACTGTCAACGGAACCGCGTGATCGATTATGATTAGCAAGGCATCCTCAAAACGGTTTGAATGCAGTAAGCGCAGATTCAGTAAGCGAGAAAACTCGGTTATGGATCAGTGAATACATAGTTGGTTGTGTGCGACTATCTCCTCCTGGAGTATGAGTCGGCTTCAATGAAGATTCTTGGTAATTTGGGTACAAAGCGGCGTCCCCAGCACCACTCGGCGTTTGTTCGAGTCAGCTTCTCTAGCGTTTGCGCAACCAAGTGCGACCTGCAAGGCAGCAGGGAGCTGCCAGAAAGAGATGGTGTGCACCAACTAACCGTCCAGCAGACTCCGTTCCAGGTTTTTCCAAAGGGATATCTCCGGAACTTTTTCCCGCGAGTGGGTATACCGCAAGGCAGCGGAGGTTTAAAATCAGGGTTTTCCTTCCCTTGGATGAAATGCCATCCCAGGCTAACGAGCTATATCTTCCCGAAGCAAACTGGTTTTTAGGCGCATGTCACTCACCCTCGCCCTTTCTCCTGTTGGTAGAAGCAGTTCCGCCGGGCTCGGGGAGCCACTCGCGCGCCATATGGGAGCATTCTATAAACAGTGGGAGCTTATCCCCACTGCTACCACCGGCTGTGACAACCTTGATACATAGTGTCTGAAAACAGGGGGATCCAATGGGAGTAATAGGCAAACATGCCAACTGTCTCTACACGAACGCGCAGGGTTTACTCAGCAAACATGCAGATCTTCGCTTGCGGTATGCTGCTCGTTATTTCGACATAATAGCTGTATCAGAAACGTGGCTAAGCTCTTCGATCACTGATTCCGAAGATTCTTTCAATAATATGTCCATTCTCATGAACGATCGTCCAACTAAAGGGGGCGGTGTTCTATACTATAATTGACGTCTCTTTTGATCAACTTAGCGTGGTTGACTCACTTTGGTATCGCTTGCAACTTAAAATAGGGACTGTGCCCTCGTCGCGGTAATATATCGTCCGCCGAATGCTCAACGTTCCATTGATGATGTCATTCTTGCATCCATTTGCTTCGCCTTATCACTACCCCACACGGACGCATTGCTGATGGGTTTTTTTAAACTCTTCTGAGGTCGTCGGCAAACCCAGCCCAAATACGTTTGCAGTGGATCTGGATGATTTCTTTAGCAGCCATCCATTGTACAACCACGCGAGTGTTGTTACACACTTTTGGAGTGGTGATTGTCCATCTTTACTCGATCTAGTGCTGACTAACGAGGAACTGATTGTAGAAGAAATTCATTATGAACCGAACTTAGGGAAGAGCGACCACATCGTCCCTACGTAGAATTCCTCGACGAGGTACCCCTGGTACAGATAGTCACGGACTACAAGGCTTTTCAAGAAATCGTCACTGCTATCTATTTTAACTTCATGTTAAATAGCAACCCTGAGTTCACCTGGTCCAGATATGTCTCTCAGTGGCACTTTCTACTGCAACAATCATCGACTTTCAAAACAGACAAACGACGTATCCCACGTACTTAGTAGAACTCGTAAGTGGATCTGCTACAGAAACGCCGCGTGGCGTGCGTTCCAATAGGAAGAGTGTGTGCGAAATTGGGAAGCATATCGACAATTACGAAACCACTGTACGTCTCTGGTGCGTCAAGATAAGCTGGATTACCATAACAAGTTGTCGTGAGTAGAGCAAACACAAAGTGAAAAGAGTAGTCGTGGATAAATCCGGGCTTTATTCGTCTATATCAGAGTACAGCTATAATAGAGCAAAGAATGCGATTAGCGATTAATTATAATAACAGACAAAATACACGACACAAGTTAACTGCACGGTTTCTGAACAACCGAAAACTGCTATACAGTCTTATAAACGACAAAAGGAAAGTGAAAACTGATATCCCCCCACTGAAAATTGAAAGCGGCTCCACATCGACTTCTATGGAAGACCCAAATACCCTGAAGGATCGCTATATGCCGGTATTCCAGAATTTCCAACCATCGTTGAATATCACCCTACCCCCACCTAGAATCTCTACTATTTTGTTCACCGCTTAACGCGCATATAAAAGATCATGCAGCTCCGTGAAAATTAATTACCGGGAGTAGACCGGATCACACCGAAAGCATTGCACGCGGTTGCTGCGCAAGTTTGTGAATCACTTTCCATGTACTTCCGTTTGTTCGACACCTCCCATGTTCCGTAAGATTGGAAACAGAGAATCATTACCTCAATCTATTAATTTGGAAACCGCAGTCACTCTGCTCCTTGTGCTTTCAAAAGTAATGGAGTCTATTGTATCCGACGATTTGACGGCTTATATGGAGAACACGAATCCTGTCGCTGTCGAACAACACGTGTTTCGCGCTGACACCCTGTACAACAAACTCTCTATTTCTTTTCCCATATCAGTCTAGGCCTGGGCAACCTGACAGTATGTTAGCCCATTTGCAGTCTCTGACTGTACGGCACTTTGCCTGGATCAGGCTTGTGCTTTCATACCATACAACAAACTTGCATTTGGCGCGGGACAGCTGGACCAAAGTTGTCGATGCAGGCTGTGGTGTTGATGTTATATACCTGGATTTCTTCAAAGCTTTTGACCGTGTTAACCACGCAGTAAAATACTTGGAATTGGTAAACCACTCTTGTCTTGGTTAGCCGAATTCTTCCGTTCCTGGACAATTCGCGATCGCGTCAATCGCTTTCCAATAGTTTTTCAATACAATGCGGATTACCCCAGGGCTCGTACTCGCTCCGGGTCTGTTCTTGATGTTCATTAACGACATTGGAGCATGTGTGAAATCACCGTTTCTAATGTTCGCGGATGATACCAAACTATGGCGCATCCTCTCTTCATCGAATGATTGTGATGACCTGCAGGCGGATCTTACCTCACTTAATAACTGGGCAATGTCGAACCAGCTCCCTAACAACCCACGAAAATGCCGATCTCTCTGCATTCGTCACCCAGGCGAACCTAGGTACAAGCTGGGGGACACAGAACTTTCGGTGAGTATGCTAGAAAAAGACCTCGGCGTATTGGTTCAAAGTGATCTTGGGTGCTCAGTCCAATGTTCCCTCGCATCCTCAGTCGCCAATCGCAACGTTGAGCTCCTCAAAAGGGTCTTAGGATCTTTTGACCGCCGTCTCTTTTCCTCGCTCCAACACACGTACATCAGACTCTACCTCGAATATGCGGTGTCTGTTTGGTCTCCATGGCTACATCGTGATCACCACGTCCTATAGCAGGCTCAACGAAGATTCACAAAACTCGTCAAAGGACTCAGTTTGCTGAAATAGGAAGACCGCCTCCAGCAACTCAACGTGTTCCCGATGAGTTACCGTCGATTCGGGGGGATCTGATACTGGTTTTACTTTACTTTCTTTTTGTTGAGATTATCTAATCCGGAGCGGCCATGAGTCGGCCCTCAATGAAGGCATTTCTCGGGGAATTGGGGTTCCACACCAAGCGGACCGTCCCCAGGCACACTGTGAAAAATGGGACTTACAGATCCTTAAGGAGAACCCACAACACTCGTCTATTACTGCCATGATTGCCATAGTTTAAGAACAAAGCGCACATCTTAACGTGGCCCTAATCAAGCCTTCAGCTCAGGTTGCCAACGTCGAATTTTTTGCCGCTTTCTGTCAGCCCTACTGCGTGCTATGGATGACTTTATACCCAGTTTGGTCGCTACACCTCCCCATCCACTTGAATTTTGAAATAAGGACTCCTTGACAGCTTATTTCTCATTTTCTCAAACAACCAAATTTAATGGAGTTTCTTCTTTTCCTTCTTCCCGACTACAGCCACTCACCCGCATATTTCATCTTCAGATACATATATTGGGAACCTTACGCGATTTCATCCTCTCCATGTATTTGTGTTATGATACCTATAACCCACCCTCTTACCGGAATCGTGGTGAACAACGACCCACCTGTGAAAACTGCCCTTTGCAACGTCCTACAATTCGACCCTCCTGTATTGGTACTATCACTCACCGGCTTATACTTTAAGCTCAAGCCTTTTTGCTACCCTAATATACTATGACTATACTCGTCGTTTTGAGATTTAAGATCGATTGGTGGTAGTAATGCTCTTAATGGGGCAAGGCGACCTTGGTCTGGTTTGATCATAACGTTTGATCGTAACCGAGTATTTTGAAAGAACTTATACTCTTCGTATCAAACAAACACACAAAAACATTTTGCCGTATGCACGGTTGAGGTCACTTCTACGGGTGTATCTAGATGTATTCGTGTCTGATTAACAGGAATATCATTGTTTGTGCATAACAGCCTATTAGCATATGATTCAAATTGTTTGAGAGCTAGTTCGAGTGATCTTGCTGTAACGAATGCTTTCTGGAAGTTGAATGCTCCAACAATCTCTGCCGGGTTGCAGTAGACTGAATAACGCTGATGAAGGCATCACGGGGTGCATCATTTTCATACTGATCCATACTGACAGCATTGAAATTACAATCTCTGGCAAGGTTTCGTTATTTATTAGTGAATTGGTCGAGTGATTGACCGTCTTTTTGCTTGAATGTCGCCATTAAATGTCGAGCGAAAATTTCATTTTTGGTTTAACATATCAAGCTTCCGAGGTGGAAATGGCTTTTGCATATGAAGAACGGACTGTACTTCATGCAAGTAAGTCGTAAACATCGGGGAAACGTAGTTGAATAATAATTTCAGTTTATCTGGCTTGAGCTCGTTCAGCTCATGGCGAAAATTAGATAATGTATTGAACCAGTATTTCCCACGTTTAACAGCGTCCGAGGCCTTTGGGTCAGCGTCGAATTTGTCGGGTCGCAGGAACCGTTCCATTTGCGAATAGTGAATTGAATAAATTGTTCTGATTGATCGATCAAACAAACAAGTGAGAAGAATGATTGCCTGTACACTAGACAATATTCCATTCACAATGGGAGTAGATTAGCTGTAAAAGAGAGAGTATGGTGTATTATAATAAGCGGTGAAAACGGCAATAAAGCATAAAGCAGCAAACTTCAATCATAGCATTCTCTCCCACCGAATTCGAATGAGTATTGCTATGATTGAATTTTGCTGCTATATGCTTTATCACGATTTTCTTCTCTTATTGTAATACACACCACACTCCCTATCTTTGCAACCACTCTACTCCAATTGTAAATTGAATCAAGCCTAGCTTACAGGCAATCATTCTTCTCAATTGTTTGTTTGATCGATCAATCAGAACAATTTATTCAATTCACTATTCGCAAATGGAACGGTTCCTGCGACCTGACAAATTCAATGCTGACCTAAACGCCTCAGACGCTCGTAAACGTTGAAAACACTGGTTCAATACATTTTCTAATTCTCTAGATGAGCTGAACGAGCTCGAACCAGATAAGCTAAAAGTATTATTCAACTACGTTTCCTCTGATGTTTATGATTTACTTGCGGACTGTAGAACATACGCAAAAGCCATTTCCACCTTGGAAGTTTTATACGTTAAACCGAAAAATGAAATTTTCGCTCGACATTTACTGGCGACATGCAAGAAAGAAGACGGTCAATCATTCGACCAATTCACTAATAAATAACGAAACCTTGCCAGAAATTGTAATTTCAGCGCTGTCAGTATGTAGCAGTATGAACATGATGCACTCCGTGATGCCTTCATCCGCTGTATTCAGTCTACTGCAACCCGACAGAGATTGTTGGAGCATTCAACACTCAACTTCAGAAAGCATTCGATACAGCAAGATCACTCGAACTAGCTCTGAAACAATCTGAATAATATGCTAACAGGCTGCCATGCACAAACAATGATATCCCTCTTAATCAAACACAAATACATCCAGATACGCCCGTAGGGGTGACTGCCGCCGCGCATACTGAAAAATGTTATTTTTGTGGGTTATCTAAGCATCCAAGAACAAAGTGTCCTGCCAGAGAAGCTGTTTGCAAAGTATGTGGAAAAAGGTCATTTTCAAAGAGTGTTTGTCATTATCCGACACGAGAAATAACTGTCCATCGACAAGTTCAGTTGTTTCCGTTTTGTTCTGTTCCGCTGCTCAAGTATCCCTATCTAATGCCATCATTATTGTTTACGTCAAAGGTATCCGACTGTATGGTATGAAAAGACAAGCCTGATCCAGGCAAAGTGCCGCACAGTCAGACTGCACGTGGGCTAAGTTACTGTCAGGTTACTCAGGCCTAGATAGATACGAGGAAGAAAAAACAACAGGAAATAGTAGTGAGACTCCAGCATATTTCAGCATGCAGCTTACTACCTATGGTCAATCAATTTAGCACGGTGTTTATTTTATTTATATTTGCACGATCTGATACAGATATGGTGCCGTTCAACATAAACAATGAGATGTACAATGCGAGAAGGGGGCACAAAGCGTTGACATCATCGTCATCGTTGAACGTAGGCATGATACTACCCGGTTGCCTACACCGAAGTAGGGGAGATTTCGTTTAGGGGGTCCCACCCCGAGCCTTTACCCACAAGGCAGTGGAGCCGGAGAGGTTCGCACCTATCGGTGGCCGGTGACCGACGAAGCGGTTCATACGCCCTTTTCTGGGAATTTCCAGTTCGGAGCCCGATAACCCCGTTGATAGGTTGGTGGCTTTAGTTTTTGCCTGGGCACCATACAATGTTCTTGGATAGGACAAGGAGCAGTGACTTTTGGAGCGGCGAGTCACATCCGCCGCGTCGTGATGTCATCATTGGATTTTTGTGGCTTTTTATAAAGAGAACGCTTGCCAGGCGAAAATCCACCACACCCTCAGACACCACCGCCGAACCTTTCGCTGAGCTCGGAGAACCGAGCCCACCCAGCTGGCCCCACGTGGAGGTATTTCGGCAAGCACGGTGTTAGCCGCACAGCACGAAGTACTGCACGATTGCACATCCGTGCAGTTAGGTATCCGACTGCAGGCTCTCATAGATACCGGGAGCTCTGAGAACTACATAAATTCCTCGGTTGTTCGTAAGAACTCTTAGGAACTAGTTCCGTGTATAAACACGAATTCCATTTGGTGTGACCAACGGAGTCGTGTGTTTTCAGCGGATCATCGATGAACTAATAATCAAAGAAAAACTATCTGGCACGTTCGCGTACATTGACAATGTCGTCATCTGTGGTCGAGATAAAGCCGATCACGACAGAAACCTATCCAACTTTTTAAAAACTGCAGAAATGAACGGACTAACGCTCAATGATACGAAGATTATAATTGCCGTGAGTTCTATCAAAATACTCGGTTACGAGGTGTCCAAAGGTATCGTCAAACCGGACCAAGACCGCCTGGCCCCTATAAGAGAATGACCACCACTAGTCGATCTTAAATCTCAACAACGAGCAGTTGGCATGTTTGCCTATTAGTCCCATTGGTTACCCCGTTTTTCAGACATTATATCCACTGATCCTTAACCGAGTTTTCCCTCTTCCTGAATATGCGCTTACTCCTTTCAAACATACAAAAAGCCGTCTCGAGGATGCCTTGCAAATCATAATCGATCATGCGGTCCCGTTGACAGTAGAAACTGATGCATCTGACGTCGCGATAGCCGCATCGCTTAATCAGAGTGGTAGACCAGTAGCTTTCTTCTCAGGAACCTTGAATAAAAATTAGCAACACCACTGTGCTATTGAAAAAGAGGCGTGTACAATCGATGAGGCTGCAGATAAATGGAGGCATTATTTTATAAACCACCCGTTCAGACTAATGACAGACATGCGCTCCGTCTCCTTTATGTAGGACAATAGACAGCGTGGTAAAATTAAAAACGATAGGATGCAACGTTGGCATTTAGAGCTGTCACAATACCAATATGATGTGATTTACCGATCAGGACGACAGAATCAAGCAACGGATGAACTTTCACGCGCCGTATGTGGTTTTGTTGAACCATTAATAAAACTGCGTCAGCTACATTATAACTTATGCCACCCGGGCGTCACCCGCTTCATTCAAGCGCGAAACTTGCCTTACTCCTTGGATGAGGTCCGTAGAATGACTGCTGATTTTTATATCTGTTGTGAAATAAAGCCTCAATAATTCAAACCTGGTTCCAAGGTTGTCACGGCCGGGGTGGTTTTGGGGATAAGCTCCCAATTCCAAAAATGCTCCAATGGCCTGCGTCTCATATAGCCTCTGACAACCAAGTCCAGCTCCTGGCCTGCACGCTTGGTCCTGTGTGACCCGGCGGAACTGCTTCTACTGACAGGAGAAAGGGCGAAGGCGGCTGACTGGCGCCTCAAAACCAGCATGCTTCGGGCAGGTGGGGCTCGTTAGTCCATGAAGGCGGCCCACCTAGGGGAAGGAAAACCCTTATCTCAAACCTCCACTGCCTTGTGGCTACATCCATTCATGGAAAAGGCTTCAGGAGTCAAACTCGAGGAAAAATCCGGAGCCGGAGTCTCGTTAGGCAGTCCGAAGTTTATTCAACTTCGTCCTGCCAGCTCTTGCGACGGCATCGTTGTCCAAACGTATCAGCCTAGCTGTTCCTTTGGTTCCAGTGGTGCCGTGGAGAGGGAGCACTTGCTGCATGGGCAACAGCTAGTTCTCCATATTGAACTGCCCCGGCGTACATCACAACACACAAATGGAGAAGACACTCCATTCCGCTTCTACGGAAAATAACACGGAAAGCAGCAGATACCGGTTAAAAGCTATAGCTCGACTGGCGTAGAGCTAAGCGCCTGGGGCAGCTTTCGACGGTGGGAGAGACTTCCAGGTCTCATTGGACGGCTACCGCCCGCCTCAAGCTGGGCAGCCCCCAGTCAATAAGGTGCCGTCTCGCCACGGTCTGCTATCCTCATTGGGTGCATGGGGAGTAGGAATCAACCGACAAGCAGACTGTATTTTTCCGCACCAGCGAATCGAAATACCAAACAACAAATGTCAGTTCTGAAACTTGGAACCTGGAACGTCCGGTCCATGCTTCCAGGATTTCATGACGACGTCTCGACTATCAGAGGCGTTAGAAAGTCCGCCGTGATTAACAACGAGCTAAAGAGGCTGAATGTCGACGTGGCTGCCCTACAAGAGACGCGCTTACCAGACACTGGTAAGCTAACAGAAAGTGATTACACATTCTTTTGGAAAGGAAGAGGTTCCGATGAGCCTCGACTGCATGGAGTTGGGTTTGCCGTGCGAAACGACATATTAAAAGCAACAGAACCTAGCAGTAGCGGGAGCGAACGGATTTGGACTCTAAATCTGAGGTGCATTACTGCTACCATTACGTTGGTCAACGTTTATGCACCGACGCTCTCTGTGACGCCTGCTGAAAAAGACGCTTTTTATCATAACCTCACAGCCGTCCTGAAAAACGTACCACAGAAAAACTGTTCAGTGGTATTGGGTGATTTCAATGCCAGAGTTGGTGCAGATTACGAGTCTTGGCAAAACTGTCTCGGAAGGTTCGGCGTAGGTAAAACCAATGAAAATGGGCAACGCCTTTTAGAATTGTGCACACAGTTCAGTCTTTGTGTCAGTAACACTTTCTTTGAGACAAAACCACAGCATAAAGTCTCTTGGAAGCATCCTCGCTCTAAGCACTGGCATCAGCTTGATCTTATTCTTGTTAAGCGTACTAATATAGGAAGAGTGCTCCTCACTAGATCATATCAAAGCGCAGACTGCGACACTGATCATTCACTGGTCTGTGCAAAACTGAAGCTCCCCCACACGAGATTTCACCGCACCAAATTGTCTGCTAAGCCTAGGATAGACGTCACTCGCATGCGCGAACCTAATCTAACTGCGAGATTCGCAAAAGTCTTCACGGACGAGTTCAACAAGACAACCCCACTTGAATCTGCTTCAGAGAACTGGGAATTGATAAAAAGCTGCATATGCCGAGTGGCACTTTCCACTTTCGGTCCGAAGAAAGCTCGAACGAGCGACTGGTTCGAAGCAAACGCTTCTGAGATGACTGCTGTGCTGGATGAGAAACGCTCAGCATTCTTGAGGTTCAAAGGTATGCCAACAGATGAAAACTTACGTCTTCTAAGAATAGCTAGAAATAAGGTTCAACAGACTGCAAGGCGTTGTGCAAACGACTATTGGACTGAAGTTAGCCTCAATATCCAAAAAGCTGCGGATACCGGCAATTTTCACGGTATGTATGATGGGATCAAGAGAGCCATTGGCCCAAACAAACTTACAACGGCTCCCATTAAGTCTTTATCTGGTAAGCCGATTGTCGACAAAACTCAACAGATGGAAATATGGGTAGAGCACTTCTCCTCCCTCTACTCTATGGACAGTACGGTTCTACCGCATGCACTTGAAAATGTCGAACGGTTGCCGACCATTGAATATCTAGATACCCCTCCTACTCTTGATGAGCTCAATAAAGCAATCGACCGCTTAGCGAATGGGAAGGTCCCTGGTGACGACGGAATTCCACCTGAGCTCATCAAATGCGTAGAGCAGCATTATTACAGCCTCTTCACCATCTGCTCCTTCAGTGCTGGCAGGAAGGGGGTGTCCCACAAGAGATGCGAGACAAAGATCATAACGCTATTTAAGAATAAGGGTGTCAGAGGCGACTGCAACAATTACAGAGGAATCTCCCTTCTGAATGTTGTAGGCAAATTGTTTGCTAAAGTCTTACAGATCCGGCTGCAAGTTTTAGCTGATAGAATTTACTCCGAATCTCAATGTGGCTTACGCAAGGGAAGATCAACCGTTGACATGATCTTCTCCCTGAGACAACTTCAAGAAAAGTGTCGGGAACAGCGTATGCCATTATACGCTCTTTTTATTGATTAACGGAAGGCATTCGAACTACGTCAGCAGGGAGGGTCTTTTCAAATGCTTAATTTGATAGGCTGGCCCACAAGGAATGCTAAAGCTCGACATTTCGTCCCACCAGGCATGAAGGGCCTCGTCTCCATTTTAACGGTTTTTCAGCTAGAGGTCTTTGGAAATTCGCCCGCGAGGCGTCAAAACAAGGGGTGTTCTGGCTTCCCACGCGGTTCGGCATTTTCTTTTGTTACTTATAAGTACGCTTTCAGGACGAGAACAGAAGGTCATTTACTACGCACGCGAAAAAATGATGGCAAAGCTTTTCAACCTAAAACCGGTTGAGAGCACAAACCAAGGCACGAAAATGTGCTAATCGGGACCTGCTGTGGCCGACGATTGCAGCCTTTATTGCTCACTCCCAGGAGCACCTTCGTCTCTAATTGGGACTGTTTTTCGTACGGCATGCCAAGACTTGGTCTAACAATAAGCATGAGCAAGGGACCAAAGTCCTTTAGCCAAGTGAACTTGTATCGCCTCCCATTCATAACTGTTGGAAACTGTCAGCTGAATCAGTAATCAGTTAACGTACCTTGGTTCAAACCATGCGGATAAACCTCTCGCTAGACACGGGAGATGATAAGCGAATGGAGAGCAGCTGTCATTCTGTCCCGTTTGAACTCTCGTGTTTGGGGGGTGGGGTAAAGCAAGATGACGTAAAGACGAAAATGATGGTGTACAGCGCGTGCGTACGAAACGCTTTACTGTACGGCAGGGCAAACCGGACCACCCACGCAAGACACGAACGGAAGCTGAATGCTTTCCATCTACGAAGCATCCGTCATATCTTGAACATATCGTGGATGGACCGAGTGACTAACGCTGAAGTGCTCTCAAAAGCTGGTCTACAGAGCCAGTTCACCCCATTGCCTAATCGCCGCCTGCAGTGGCTTGGTCATGTTTATAGAATAAAAAATGGTCGTAATCCGAAAGATCTACTCTACGGTGAGTTGCAATTAGGAAGTGGACCATCGGGCAGACCGCATTTGCGGTACAAAGATGTTTGAAAAATAGATATGAAAGCTCTTCACATTGACCACGCAAGCTGGGAAGAACTTGCTCTTCACCGCTCACTTTGGAGGCATTTTGTAAAGCGTCGACTGCAAGCCGGGTAGGAGCAAATACAGCTTATGGCTACTGAACGCAGATCACGCTGCCGGCGTGCAACTGATGCGAAACAACAGAGTTCTGACTATCCTTGCAAGCGCAGTGGGAGAGATTGTTTCTCCTGAATCGGACTGTTTAGTCATTCAAAAAGTTGCAAAACATGAAATTCATGCGATGTAATGTACATATATGGTCAACATCGACCGACAAAGGCCAATAACAACATCCAAACAACCCATATTAAAACCAGTGCTTACATTTATGGTCTCTATTAAAACCTTTCCCCTACTCTACTACTACTCTAACGCGAAGTTTCGGAGAAACGCGTTAGAGTAGTTTTCAAAACGTTTATAAAGGTAGTGATTTGCTCTGGACCACTTGGCGTGTGTTCGAGTAAACTTCTGTAGTCTATTTTAATGAAGATCGCGAATGATGTCTGCATTTGGGTCCATAGCGGTCGCCAATTGATATATTGCTATGCACTGCTGGCCCATCTGTGGGTTAGCGAGAAATACTTCCTTAACTGAACTCGTCTATTGACTGCATAAATCAATATCACAAATATGTACAGTAAACGGCAATTCTATTAAACACACGCCATTCATATTGCTTGATGCTCGATCGACTATATATTGAATATTTCTACTAGCATGCCGGGATTTGAAATATATGGAAACTCATCGGTATGCAATTACAGTTCAGTTCTAATTTAAACGAATGTTTGGTCGACCAAAGCGTAAGCTGCTGTCTCATTTACGATGAATCGTACAGACAAATCTGCCCACATCTGCCAGTCCGGAGATAGATTCATGAAAGCCTAGTTGCAAATAAACATCGTGGTAAGTTGTTCGAACATTATGTAACAGTGTGAAGTATAACATTTTTTAATACCTACGACGGTTTCAAGGCTCTTTGAACATATTATTTTTGTGTCTATCTGATGACTCAAACAGCCAGGAACCTATAGTGAAGTGTTCGTTCAGCGTATGTGTGTATACCTTATCTTTATTTAGTCAGTCATCTCTCACGTCTGATTTTGTGCCGTTCACTAGGATCAGTGAAAGAGCCTATGATTAGATTTACGTGCTTTGAACTAATATCAATTTGATGTCAAGCTTATTGCTTGCTTGATGACTGGCTTACTTATTCACCTACTTCAGCTTTATCACTCAGTAGGGCATACGATGTCAACAATTTAATCTACTAGTTTCCCTCATTTTCTGAGTTTAACGGCTATTCCCATTCCGGACACCTAAGCTTTCACCCTTTCTAATTCCTTCTTACCTAAATTTACTTAAGAATCGGTTCTAATGAAGATTCACCCCAATATTCCAATGTAAGAATATTCAGAGAAACTGTTTCTACCAACAACCTGACATGAACATGATTGATCAATAGAAAAAATTAGGTCCACGAAGACAGATATACTCATGTTCGCGAGTATACTATTCCATACAGAATCCGCTAATCCATATATAGGGTTATGCTAAGCTTTGGGTGCATGCTTTTTGTATAAAATGATTTAAGTCAATATTTGTGTGACAGGAAATTCAAAGTCAATCGCGAAGCACAATAGTTCTTTGTTACATCAACAATGTTATGATTGTAAACTTATTTCACAGTTCACAGTCGAAACCTTAAACTGAATTCGCTTCACAATATTGATTGCTCTTCAAAGAAGATGCTGCTACTGGAGTTGTCCGTGTGCAGTTAACAACATCGCAACAGGAAGCAGTACTAGCAAATTCATGTTGATAATCAGGAACGGTTTGTTATATAACAAATTTAGGGATTTTATTTAAAAATTTGAAATTTTAATTCTGTGCACCCTCAATATCATATGTAATGATGTCCAATTAAGCAAAATTCGTTTTACTTTCAAATAGACCGGATGTTTTTCTCATTTCTAAAATGTTAACATCATCGTTGGGTGTATATATACGCCATTTAAATGGATTTGTATTTCAGAATTTAATTACATGCTGTCAGTAGTACGTTCCAGGAACAAACTTTCTATACATTCTTACTAAAAAATCCATGTCTTATTTCTTGGTGTTCAGATTTTATCATTCATAGGAACGCTTCAATTGATAAACTGGCAACGCCGTACAAAATGCACATCAATGCAATAGATTTTCATTTTCATCAGATCTAAACCTAAGTTGATCTCGTGATAAATCGATGCAAAGCCATGACCAAAACTGGAAGAATGATCATGTTATTATCATTTTCACGCTCTTCACTGTAATGTGACGTTACAGACGACAAACATATTTGAAGTGTCTCGTCAGTCAACAACGAGGACCTAAGTTTCCCAATCGAACGCGTCGAAAAAACCGGTGATGATCCAGCGGTAACCGTTGCCCGTGCGCATCCCGCCAAACTTGGTCCTCGACTTGCAACAAGATTCCGCTCGACGGGCCACCGGAATAGTAATCTCGTTGTTTCAGTTAGTTTAGAAGGATCAGATGTGCGGGAACAAGCTGTTGGAGTGACATCGTGAACGAAACGGTAGCAAACGTAACATAATATATTAATACAGGAAAAATATTATTCATACTACAAAATTACCACAAGTTTTTGAGGATTTTGACGTATGAGGTTAAATATAACTCAGTTCGCAATCAGTTGGAATATGTTTGTGACAGATCGTGTATGTACAATGCAAATGAATTTGAGTGAAAACGGTTAGAACAGATGTTTGGTTAACGTTTCACTAATGACGAATAAGCTTTGTGCGACCAATGGTGAACTGGTGTAGATGCATTTTGGGAAATCTCACAGTTTGAAGCATCAAGGTGTAAAACGTTTTTTACTAAAAATGCAGATTAAATAACAGATTGAATAATGTAACAGACAGAATTCGTTATTCAAATCAACGGCTTCCAATGTGTCGACGATCGTCATTTCGATCAAAAACAATATTTGTATTCGGTCGAAACTTGCAATCATTGCCAGCCGATATCTCAGGTACACTGCAACCAAATATATTCACGTGACCCTTGAATTTTTATAAGACACGAAAGGGAGCTGAATGCATTTCATCTACGAAGCATCCGTCGTATCTAGAACATATCGTGGATGGACAGTGACTAACACTGAAGTGCTTTCCAAAGCTGGTGTATAGAACAAGTTCACCATATTGCAGCAGCACTGCCTGCGATGGCTTGGTCATGTATATAGAATGCAAAATGGTCGTATTTTGAAATATCTACTCTATCTTGAGTTGCAGTGATGAAGTTGACCATGGAGCAGAACGCCCTCGTGGTACAAAAACGTTTAAAAAAGAAATATAAAAGCACATGTCTTGGACACAGCGATTAAGGGAGAACTTGATATTGACTGCTTGCATTGAAGGCATTGTGTAAAGCTTCCTCTAAGAGCTGTAGGAGCGAACACAGCTCCTGGCTGCGGAACGCAGATCACGCCACCGGCGTGCTACTGACGCCCAACAACCGAGTGATTCCTATCGTTGTATGCGCTGCGGGAGAGATTCTTCTAACCGAATCGGACTGTTCCGTTACTCGATAAGCTGTAGAATCTGAAAAACGCATCCGAGTATGTCGTACATATATGTTTGACATAGACCGTTGGAGGCCAACAAGAAAACCCATATAAAGATGGAAACTCAAACAATTTCATCACTGCTTTTTACATATATCTGCTCCGTTCATTGATTTCGTGCCAGCCGTTTCCGTGACAGGTATCACCACCTCATGCTGGATATGTGATGAAAGCGAAAGTATTCATTTTGAATATTTCTCATGAAGCTTTACAATACATGGTAATGAAAATCGAAATAGATCTGATTAACATCAACCAATGAACACAAATCAATGTCTCGTGTTGTTACTCAAAATTCTCTCGTCATAATGGATGTAAACCGATATAAGGAAACATCACGGAATATTCGCCTACGTTTGGTCTGCATATGTTATTGCATTCGGTTAAGCTTTCAGCAAGATATTTCAACCGACTCTTAAAAACACCTTTTAAGGAACCGTGTAAACGACTGAGACCGACGTTTCAGGTTTCACACAGAATCTCTTGTAAATCAGATGAGCTAGAATCGATAATCAACATTCTTAGAACATTCTTTGCGTAACCAACTGATGTGATCTTCAGAAAATCGCTGTATTAATTTCCGTGTCGTACAACGGATGCATCCTTCTCCACAGGAACAGATAAATTGATAAATACAATATAATATTGCCTGACGCGGTAGCGGTATTCAATCTGCTGTCTGTTGCCAGTGAAGGTTATTCTAGCTCTTCCAGATATAAAATTTCTGTTTACTGTTTGTTTGACCATCCGTGTGAATGAGTCTTTATAGGCGTCGTCTTTAAATTTTGATTCGAAGTTTTGGCTGGAAATCCTTGCTAAAAGCTGAGGCAATTGTAATATAAACGACTAGTTCGTAATTTTTCCTTACCTTCCTTAACATCTCTATGGACCCGACATTATTAGGCAACCATAATTGACATTGATCTCTTTGTTTATTGGTTGATGTTGATCAGATCTATTTCTTTTTTCTTACGCATGCTTTGTAAAGATTGATGTAAAACACCAGAGAGAAATATCTTTAAGTCATCAAATGTTTCGCTGAAAAATATGAGAATCTCTAGTAGACATCCTGCTGGTTAAACCGAGTTTATCGGATTCCACCTCATTAAATAGGTACTTGCGTTAATCTTATAATTGTGTTTTCTAATAAGCTCAAATATTCCGTGCTATTGTTTCCGAGGTATTTGCTTCTGGGATCGCTGTTGCGTATGTCGAAAATTGAGGGATAACTGTTTTTTAATTTTGCTGGATGATGCTGTTTTTTCAAGCCTCGGCGTTTCTGTTGAGCGTTACCGTGCTTGCTCACTATTATAATACGCAATGAACAAATCAAGCGACCGTAGATCCAGGTTTGCCGCATTTCCATCACACAAGAATTATGTTGTGGCCGTTGCACTCCTCAGGTATCGACCGTACAATCGAAATCATCATACCTTACAACATTGGAATAATTCTGAACAATGAGCGCTCGTAAATCACTGCCAGTTAAGTTTAGTCTGATCAAATCTTCAATACAAAATGCTGGCGAACATGCAGAACGGGTTTAACACATCGTTTTGCGTTTGCATGCATTTCCATTACACATGTACACATTCCGCGACCAGTATCGTGTTGTTTGCACTCATCATGCAGAGATATTAGATTCGTGATCTGTACGAACTTTTGAAGGTAAACGCGTCACGCATTTTATTTTTCAATAAAAAGAAGCTCTGATCCTATGCTTCCATTATTCAGGATGCGCTTTATGCACTGACTCAAGAATCATTCTCAAAGATTCCTCAATATGAAACAAAAAATCGTAATGTTCAAATTTAATATATTTATTTTGAAATTTTGCACTCCTAAAAATTGTACTAAACCTGGCCCAACTGTCTTCATTTGATGAGGGCAAACATGTAGAAACTGGTTTTCGATATAACAACGGGAAATGTGATTACCACAACATAATTCTTTCAATATTTTATAGGTTTGGAGTTCAGCCTAACCCATTCAAAATAGCTCGGTGCAACTTCTCTTTTCAGAGGTGTGATTTGTCGGTCGGTCAATCAATGGAATACGAAATAGGATCCGAAATAATTGGCAGTTACCAAATGACATGTTGCATTGGGTGATACTGCGGTACGCCGTGCATGTTGCCGTTCCTAATCCATTCTTTAAAAAAACATATCCTCTTTTTCACTGACGTGTGCCCGGAACACATCTAATAAGTGTTCAAACCGATGATCATGGACAAAGTAATCATTTGCGTGCATTTCTATCACAATGTTTCAACCATTTCAAACGCATTGGGATTCAGATCACACTGCCCCCACCTGCTGAGTGCAAACTCTACGAAACGGGCTTCGAGTGTGTGATGGAAATGCATGCAAATGAACATATACTTTCAAGATTTTCAGGTTGAGTTGCTTCTCGAGCACGTACACAACTGAAGTCGTACGTCCCGAATTCGATCATTCTTTTTGATTCGTGTAAAGCAATTGTTGGTAAAATCGTACAGAATGTTTGACTTGATAAGCGAAAGAGAATGTCAGATAAAATGAAGTTTTGTCGGCTTCGTAAGATTTGTTAGAACATCCGTGCAATGATATTTGTTCACCAGAAATCAGCAAATTCGATTTTATATGTAAGTAGATCATTTGATGTTTGTTAACGTAAAATTTATAATCCATTACTAGATTTTGTAAAATTGCCCAAAATTCTTTGTTGCGTTACCCGAGAGGCTCTATAATACTCTAATTTAATTTAATCTATCTAATGGTATAAAATGCATTAAGTAACTTCGAAAAATGCCACAAGATAAAAGGGGTTTTCTGATTCCTCATAAGTTTAGGAATCGCGTGAAAATCCGAATAGCACAAATTGCTTTCGTTTGTAGAGAGGGATGATATATGAAGATTCATTGGTGTCAGATGCATCGTTTTCTTTGGTGCACGTTTTAAAGTCTAAAAAGACACCGAGATTTCTTCTAAGTGTTTCATTAATCCAGTAGTAGATATTTTGTTGCTTAGAAATGATCATATATATACTCAAATTAGAATCTGGAAGAAATCAACAAACTCCATTTTGCAATACGGTTCCGTTTACTGAAAAAGACTGAAGCTCAGAAATTCTACACGCAAAATTCAACGTTTTATCTATAACAATCTTTCTGTAGTCTATAATTGGATTTTTTGTCCAGAAACCTGTTTAGAAACTATGTTTGCTCCCACAATGAACCTTTAATTAACACAAGACCCAGGGCCTACTAAAGCGTGTATACTTACGATTCCTGTGAAAACCTTCTGGGAAATAATCACAATCAGTCTACTTGATAAACACGAGCTAGTGGGTTGGTAAAGGTGAAATGGTACTTTGTTTCCTATGCTCAAGCTTTTCACAACTCTGAGTAGCGCACAACACAAAACTAGTTCAGGTGATGTATGCAACATAATGTCCGAGCGCAAAAAATCATACGTTTTTTATGGTTGGAAAAGCAACGAGGTTAACCAAAACCACACGCGCACGACGAATATTGAGTGAAATCTTACAACCTTTCACGGAACCACGCAGCTTTTCGGCGAAAACCAAAACCGATTCCGTATGTTCGCGCAAGAAATTCAAAGAAGAACAAATTCAATTCCGGGGAAAGTAATACATCAAATGACCAATCAAAAATGCTGGATTTCCAAAGACTCTAAATTTGTGCGTGTTCGATTAACATCATCGTGCATTACTGAACTATTTAGCGAAAAATATCAACGGTTAATAATTCTAAACGATGGCATTCAAAGAAGCTTTGAAACGCATTCAAATCGACCGTGCGTAAAATAATTCATTCCACACTTTTTTTAATTTTGTTCGTTAATGTGAATGCAAATGCAACACGTTTTTGTATAAACTGAGGCGCGCAATCTTGAACGAAATATAAGTTACAGGGTATTGTTGTTAATATTTTATTTACCGCATTTACTGATAAACGGGATCATATTTGGAAATAATCTATAAAAATGGGCAGGAAACATCATTCATTCAAAAATTGTAACTTGGTGCCGTAAACTGGTAGTCAATATTTTTTAAAGGTTTGGTGAAATTATTGTTACTGCTGAAAATTCGTGTATACGAATGAAGCTAATTTCTTCTTCTTGTTTTTCACTGCGTATGTCTCATTGCATAAGATTCTGAAGTAAGTTAGAAGATAGAAGTATTGTGCAAGCAAGTTCAAACTCGAAGCAATTTGTAGTTTGCAAGATTGAACGGCAACGCTTTGTTTGGAGGCCAAGCGTGTGCTGGAATCCCGTTGTGATTCCATGCATTCCTCAAAATGTGTTTTTTTCTCGTCTTCTAGCTCAACTTGACTGCATTAAGGTGGTTATCAATTATTTCAAAGAGGATTTTGTTGTGCTTGTGACTAAATGAATACGAGATCACTGAAGTAGTATCAGTAATACAAAATCGCGATTGTTTGGATAAGCCACCTTCAATAGGTTACCATGCATTTCAGACTAAAAAGAAAGGAACAAAACTCATTGAATCGTGAACTCACAACGGCAACTCAATGAACTGAAACGCAGGTTAATAAGCCCACGGCGTTCAAACAAAATGGAAAAAGGATGACGAATATCAAAGAGTATTCAAAACAAACTATCAGGTTTCAAAAAAATTGAATAAGATAGGAGGTGATCTGGACGGGGTCCTGAAAATCATGAGCCATGAAATTTAAACAAACTTTATTAATGACATCAAACGTCCACTGTCATGACTGACTGATTGGCTTCATCAATAAATTTGCAATTTGCATAAAAAACATGACAACCTCAATGCTTTTCATTCATACACAAATGTGGAATATTTTAAAGCTAATTTCATAAATCAAATACATAAAATGTTGTGTTTAAAATTTGTTTAGACTGCAGCGAATATGTTTCATTAGATCAAGGACAATAGTCAGAATATGGAATGTAATTCAATAGCTCTCCATGTATCAGCTCTAATTGATCTTGTCCTCAAACACCTAATAAAATCCAAAGGATCTCCAGTCATGTAGATACGGAGCAGATCATTTGACCAAATTACTCATTGCAATGTGACTCACAGGGCATGAGTAAAAATCTTACAAATGTGACAAAATGTGACTAGGAAGAAAACGTTATATCAAATATCAACCCAATTTTACTTAAATAATTGTTCCCTCGTTGCAGCACTGAATGTCATACCGTAAAGGTAGCTGCATTACTAAATTGCTGAGTGCATGTCTACTAGCCATCGTGTTTTCTACTCATATTGCAATACATTTAAATCTTCGCTGTCATCACATTAGTCTGCACGCAATAGATAATCATCTAAAGATGAAACGCCTTTTTCTGAGTTTTATCATACCATGAAACAAACGCTTCACCGTATTTGAACTCATGCAATTCGATCGATATTTTAGCGCGTCATACAAACAAACTCGCAACTACATAATTATTTCATTCGACTTGGATAAACCGCTTTAATAAATCATTTCAAAATGTTAGGTTTGAAAGAGTTAGCCTAATTGGTTGTTACATAGTTTATCACCTTTCCACTGTTTCAGGAGTCACTGTATGCAATTTTATTATCCACGCCTGATGAAATTGTACAGCTAGAAATTGATAAGGAGTGAGTTGAAAGCAGCCATAGATATACCCATGTAATTAACCATCGCTTTAAAATGTAAATTTTTGCCAATCGCTTCATCACTGTATTATAACTTGCTGATTTTACCGCTACATAATGCAAACAGTGAGTAATAAGATGTGAGATCGCGTGTACGTGTAGTGAATGCGAGCAGTCTATTACTTGTATATCCTAACAGTTATTTTGATGTATTGGAATAACTATAAGAGATTGCGAACTTGTCTGTACATTGTTTATACCCTTACAACCACCATAAGCTCACCTCAATTAACAACATAATATCCACGCGCTCAACAATCTCTGGCTACTCTTCATCTATGGTTTTTTTGCATTCAGCAGACAGTTTGATAATAATGTTGTTTACAGCTCAGAATCAAATTTGTCTGATTTTCTAAAATCACATATAAAATAATCGTTTCTGGTCTTTCTTCCATATGCCAGTTTGTATTTCGCTAGATGAAAAACGAAATCATACGTCTGACATTTCGTTTTCTGTTTGTGATTATGTTCCTCAACAAATTTGATTTTGTCGTATTTTGTTATAGTAGGAAATATGTCAAACTCACCTCGCTCATATTAAGAAACACAACACATACACCGACGACGATTTTGCTCACATTAATGTATCCTCGATATAAAGCGAGTATGAAAAGAAACGAAAATTCGAATAATATCACCCCAATATCACGCAAATCTACTTCGTCCTGTAAATACGTGCCAACCGGTTATACACGAGCCCTGGCAGCGATGTTCCAATTTAACTAAAAATGACGTATTGCACATCGTTCAATACATAATAATGCATTATTACAGAACAGTTAATCATTGAAACATCTGGACCCGAAATCCGGTTTTTTTTCCAATAACTTCATCGGTCAGTGAATGTTTTATCGAGTGAGCATCAATCAGTAAGTGTCGCGAGTAAATAATGCGAATAAAGCTCACCGTAAAGCCATTCTGCTATTCATGCTATCAGTCAGTACACCGGTTTTGTTACGGTTGTGGTTCCCTCTAGCACACAGCTAGGCCAGCAGCACACACAGACATAACATTCATAAGAATTTGCGCACTCCCTCTCCTCCGTTTTATCGGATGGCGTTGGTCTGATTAGCAATCAAAACCACAGCGTTTGGCACTATTCGCTCATGTGTCGCGCGGTTTTACACAAAATAATACAGTGTTGTGAATGAAAACTCAGTGCTCAAAAACAGATCAAATATTCGGGATACTTTGGGAGTAAAAAAGATTTTATGTGACCAGAATGATATTCTGCGAACTTCGTCGTATTTTAAGTGACTCAGTGATTTGTATTGTGATTGTAATCTCAATGTCATATCTTCACAACTATGCCACCAATAATATACGGGTATGGGAAACGTTTGAGTAAATACATCTACAATGACCGAAATACAAATGTAATTAGGAGGGGACGTTAACAGATCCAAGTTCTTGTTTAGAAACAACAGATACGTTTTGTTACCGAATGTAGATCCGGCAGATGGTGTAAAAATGTACATGATTAGTCGAGTATCACCTATCGTTTGTGCTGCAAAATGTATGGTTCAACTGGAGAGTCAATGTAAACTCCTATTGTATTATGATATCTACATGAGCTTAACACGTCGTTTGGAAGAGGCAAATGAAGAACAAAATATAAAACCAGTAAATAAGCATAATTATAAGAACAAAAAGCAAATCCATTCATTTATATCGATAACAACTTTAAAGTCAGAATTCATCCAAAATTTAAAAGCATTATGGCGTTTAGGCAACCACATATAAATGAAATAAATTTTGATAATCACACAAAATATCACAATTTAACATCATAAATTAAGTGAAATCAATAAAAAAAATCAACGTTTGAGTTTATGCAGCTGAAACGTCTTCAATAAAGACCAATAAACCCTTACATCAAATGATAGAAAACCGTAACTTTGTGACTACTCATAAGGAAACTATTGATCGAAATATTTTTAAACTGAGGGAACAATTTTTATGGTTTCTTTTAATTTAAATGTAACAGATTTTTACTGTTTGCTAACTAAGCATGCGACATCTTTTTAGACATTGTAATATTTGTGCTCGACAAGCTCGATTCCAATATATATTCTTTTTTTCATTTGATGTGTATTTTGGAACATAAGCATCGAACAAGATTTCCGTCGATTATTCCACAATGATAACGCTGTTGCAAATACTATTGTAAAGGAATCAATGAGTATAGGATACATGGTTAGAAACTTGTACTTCACAATACCAAAGGGTTACGTTATATATGATATTGTGAAAAATAAGAGAAGTAAATTAACAGAGTACATCAAAATTTATGGGTGAGAAATAATGTGCTTTTACATGTTTAAGTCTAATTCCGCTTTAAAATCGCCGAAAAATTACATTTAAACACGTGTTGCCCTATGGAATTTCAATCGAATGTAGTATGTACGGTAAAATGTTTGCCAACTTAAAAGATAAGTTATGTTCAAGTGTTGCTTGATCGTCACAATAGAATCAAGTGTTATATCGGATGCCCTTCGATAGACAGTATTACAATGGTTCCAATTATATCGCGTCAAATCCTTCTTTAAATAAAATCACGAAACAAATGTCTTTGAAACAGTTCGTTGTTCAGAACATTGCAAGGACCCAATACTAACTCCGTTGCTTCGTGATAGTTTGTTTGAAAGTGAGCAATATATTTTCGCAGTTAAGGAGCCTCACCACTACAGCATACTGCATCGTAAGACGAACGTAGACGTTTATTATCTTTGGATTCGTTACCACTGAGAATCTTAAAATATTATGTGCTGGCAAGACGATATATGTACTGTCAGTGTGTTTGTTGTGCTTTGGTATGCAACTCTGAAAAAGCGAATGTCATGGTACTTCATTTTAACCATTTTTCTTTTCAAAATCAATGCAAATGGTAATCAAACAACGTTTGACCACTAACATTTTGACAATCATCTTGTATTCATTGATAATTAAATTTCTACAATTTATCAAATTACTTAGTAAAACTTTGAAGACTTGTGAGAATATTGACCTATAAATTAGGCTTATTCCACATGCGTAAAGCGACTGAAATCGAGAGAATTCAAACGATTGATAGATCAGTAAATTCGTTTGTTGCGAAGCGATTAGGAACGCTTAATCCTTGAAAAATGAAAGTTCAATTTATGATGAGCAATATATGCTTGTTTGTCTAGTGGAGAACGTATCGTGATGTTTTAAAACTCTGCGATTAGCAGTTTATTTACTATCAAACATCCTACATTGAATCCCGTGATTACATTTATGGTCTCCTTATCAACTTTACACTCTGGCCGCGTAATATTGCAGAAATGTTTTATCACAGAGCGTAAAACATTTAGGCACATTATGATGTTTGTATGAGGCGAGTGATCTTCTCAGCACAACGTGTCGTTTATCAGATTGAACCACGGTAGTCTATAGAGGTTAAAGTGGAACCTAGTTGCAACAGAAAATTGACAGGAAGAGGAATCATTGGGATAAATTTTGCCGAGGAATCTTTGTTGTAATTTTTCCTCAAAGATTTCACTGTGAAGATTATTCTACTTTAGCCTATGCTGCATTTAAATACTGGTTTTCGTCTATATATAGGGTCTACCACCAATATCATAATAGGTCCATCTACCAGTTGTTATCTTATTTGAAATTTATATCCCTTCAATTGAAAAATTAGGTTACAGAGTTTGTAGTAATGATCCGTGTAAGCCATGCCATAACTTGTATGTCAGAGGAGGTTTGAGAAAACCGTTGGATGAAAATTAGTTGCTTTGCATTCGAAACTTGTTTTGTTATGTATGTGTGCACCGCTGAGCGAGCCGTAGGCAAGATAGAAACACAATCTTAACTGAACTAGTAATGCGTGTTTTATACAAATTTGGCTGACAACTAATAATTTAAGGAGAGCTGTTTCTAATTTTCTGTGTAAAATTGTTTTGTGAGATTTTACTGTTTTGATGATTCGATAGTCACTCCTGAAATGATAACAAAATTTGATTTTTTTTCTACTGAAATGCCAGAGCTCAAACTGTTGATCAAGTGAGATGTAAATCGCTGTGATTCGAATTCACCGACTTGAACCGATGCCACGCTTATTACTTGCTTGATTAATGTCTTGCTTATTTACCTACTTCAGCCCAAATCTCACAGACGGGCATACGAGTTCAACAAATTCTTTTACTGGTTTACCTCTTTTTTCATAGTTTAAAGGAAGATCCCATTCCAGACACTCAGTCTTCCTCCGTTTCTCAGGTCTTCTTACATCAATTTACTTACGGATCAGTTTTTGTTTAGATTCACCGCAGTTTTCGAAATTAAGCAAACTCAGAGGAACAGGTTTCAACCAATGAGCTAACGCAAACATCATTAAACAATAGAAGAATAGGTCCACCCAGACAGACACACTTATCTTTGCGTATGCTGTTTTTCACATAAGGTCCGCTAATCCCACTATAGGGACTGAGTGCATGCTTTCAGTCACTATTTGTGTAACAAGAAATTCAAAGTAAATTGCGGAACCCAATCGGTGTAGGGTAGATCAACAAGTCTACATATTAAACTTTCGTAAAAGTTCACGGTCCAAATGTTCAGCTTGATACCCCTGAAATTTCAATTGATTTCAACAAAGACTCTGCTCCTTGGGTAGTCCATGTGTCTATAAGAAGCAGTTCCAGCAAATTGATGTTTCTGTTCAGACACAGATTATTAAAAAAGAATTACAAGTATTTGATTTAAAAATTAGAATTTTGAAATCATTGAACCCTCACGATCAGATGTAAAGATGTTTGGTCGACCAAACTTTGAAAAACTTTCAAATAGATCGCATGTATTTCTCATCAGAAATGTTAATTATATTGTCGGGTGTTCTATGAAATTAATTTCGATGGATCTGAAATTCGGAATCTAACTACATGCTGGTAGTAGTACGTTCAAGTTACACTCTTTCAATTAAAAGATTCATCAAACCTACAATGCCTTTGAAAATGCAAAACGTGTCGTAAATCTACTGAAACAGGTATTTCGAAAATTTTCGGTCATGATATTAGAAAAGATCATGAATACATACTTGAAATCAGTCATGGAATTCGGTGTGCAGTCATGCTCTCCGCAGCTCAAAAATGATGTCAAAATCATGCTATCACCACTTAACAAAACTAGTTCTCAGCATCCGAAACAAGCCAAATCAAAAACGGATAGCTCAAATGAGTCAGTTCGAATTCACAAAACCTCAGGAGACCTCATACACCCTTACAAATTATTCCATACATCAAACCATCCCTAGCAGGCTTTATTAAAACGAAATGATACTAGAAATATTCGGATGCATGTATGAGTGCAGGTGTTACCCAATTCGTGCCTGAACGGTATAAGTTATTTTCATTATATCCTTGTCTGTTTTACTTGCAACAGTATATCTTCGAATGTTGCTCACAATGAAACCACATTCTTGCAGTCCTACGTTCAAGCAGCAAAATTTCTATACATTCTTACCAGAAAAATACCAGGACTTATTTCTTTGTGTTCACACACATTAGACATAGCCAGTGGGATAAAGTAAAAAGGCCATACAAAAATGCACTTCGAAGACACTGAGGTTAAGTTTCCATCAACGCGTAACCTTTGATAATATCGTTGTTGAACAATGCGAACTCATCAACAAACAGGAAGCTTGAGAACATGATAAATATTTTAACGCTCTCCACTCACTTGGGACAAGCGTTCGATTTTTGTTTTTTACAGAATTTGAACATTTTTGCAGTGCCTGGTCGATCAACAACGAGGACCTCAGTTTTCCAATCGAACAGATCAGAAAATCTAGTGCTGATCCAGCGATAGCCAGTGCCGCTGTGCACTCCCCCACACTAGATATACGACCTCCACAAGATCCGTTTAAGTTAGTCCAGAAATGATGAGCAGTGCTCGAACAATCATTTCGAGTAAGTTATTACCGAGCGTTATTTAAGCGAAGAATATCGCCATGTGTTTCCTGTATAATAAGAATACATACGCAATTAGAAAAAGATTAATTGATAAATATACCTTAAATAATGTATTATCTCAAACTAGGATTAACCAGCGCTTATTACGAAATCAATTCACAAACGTCACCAAAATTAGTAGTTCTTTTTGATTTTATTGGGATGAATCGTTTGATGTCGACCATGGATGTGCATCACAGACGCGCACCATCTCATGCTGTAAAGCGTTTCAAATCACAAAGCACTCCTCTAGGGGAGGAACAATCCCTCCTATAGTTCTCTTAATGATAGAGAATACTCAATGCGGCGACATTAGCACACTGATGGTGCGATCTGCGTTCATATTTTATAGCAGTATCTGCTGCAATTTTTGCGGTTTTATGAATAACTGTAATGTAAGGAGGTATTAAATTCTATCAAATTTCATGTCAAAAGAAGGCTTCGACCATGAACTCGAATATCCAGATAAAAATTAATATAAATCCGCTAGAACCCAAGGGTAGGGGAAATAAAAACTGGAAATTTGTTGCTTTCGTAACACGAACCAGATATTAACCATTAATATATATTCACATGTTCAATTAAACCGTAATCCTATGAAGTTGTTGATAAAAGTTTTAACCACAAATCGTTGAATCATAAAGCCTTGAAGATGGTAGCAGCACCGAAAATTGGTCATTTGTAAGTGTCTTTTATTATTCATTTCTGCAGACTGTTTGTGATCATGTAATTAATTACCGTGGTTCTCCGTCTAAAGCTTTTTCAAAAAATAAATTCAATTTGAAATTTAACTTATCGCGTATTTCCAAGAACTTGTCATCTCTAACAGAGTTGCTTTGTCACATAAAGTGTGTTTGTACTGAAATAGATCGTTTAAGTTACATTTTATAAGATTTATCCGATTATTCTGAGGTCGCCTTGAAAATGCACAAACAATCCTAAGCGCAGTGTTTGTTATGGTGGGTAAATCAGATATATCGATACATAAATCAAGATATATCGATACATTCGCCAGCATTTTTTAAAGACCTCCAAGCATTTCGTTTATGTGCAGGCGAAATGAAGTTTATTTGCATTATGCATTCCCACTCCTGGGCATACCGAATTTCCGTTTGATATCATCTTAGTACATGTTATTATGGCGTTTAGTTGCAATTCATCACGGTAATATTATTTTACCATTTAAAACTTGAATACTTGTTAGAAATTCATAAAATGAACATTGGTGCCTGTCGAAAATCAACACGTTTTTTTAAACACAACTGAATAGGCAGACGACTGAGTCAGTTCGAAAAGATTTCCATTGCTGGTAAATGCTTTTGAACCTGAATTCCGACCACTGAAATTCCTCTGAAATTCAAATAATTTGAAACAACTTGCTAGCCAACCAATAAGATTTCATCACACAATCCGATAGTTCAGTATATAAGTATTCAACACTGCTAAAGTCACAATCACTGATACGCGAAAATGTCAATATTGGTTTTGCTCAGTTTGATCCACTGTATTCTCCCGATTGGAATATCAGACCAACCAGGAGAATACCAGGGTTGTTTCACACGGAGATTACCTGCTTCGCTTCTGGGAACGTGTGAGAAAAAGCGATGCAAGTGGATCAACATTGTGAACCACAAGCACCCTACACACAGGCATCTTAACCTCGAAAATGCAATTTTAGAATGCCAGAAGCAATGCTTCCAGAACGTTTCATGCCATGGGTTTACATACTCCACGAACGTACGTGAAAATGGCAGTTGCATATAAATTGCTTTGAAATATGAAAGTGATAATTTTAAGCCAGTATCAATGGATGTCTTTAATTTAACAGATACTAGATCTGGTAGAAGGCTAGTTCTGTTAACTCTAACTCATTTTTAAGTATGGAATTCCTTTATGGACTCTGGATAGGGATCTAAGTTGCACATCTCGCGAATATATGTCAAACGGCGTACACATTACTTGTATCTTGCGTGTTAAGATTCGCCTTTTGTGGTCCAATTTTGTTGATCATTGTACCTGATTTCATACATTGAGTATTTGAGTGCTGCAACTGATGAGTCAGGCTGCTTCCTTTCAGTGCCATGTGTAGCCAATTTTGCAATCAAATGTTGTCTAATGAAATCTATTAGAGGTGTTTGTGATGGTTTTCTTTTATATCTCATTCAGCTGAGGCGATGTTATAGCTTGATGAAAATCACCCGAATGGAATTTTATTAAGACATCGAATCTTCCAATGAAAAAATATGAATTTTTTTGTTTCGAATCCGTGCTGGTTTCACCGACCTTGATGAATTCCGCAATGTTCAAAAGCTACTTGCTTTATACTTCTATTGCTGTTTTTCAATAAGCTTACGTATTCAGTGCCATTGTTCCGGTGTTGATAGCTTGTTGGTTCACGGTTTCGTATGTCGGCATCTTCAGGGTGTACTGTTCTATACTTGTGCTAAATTGTGCTGGTTTTTCAATGTCTGTTTTATAGTACAGTTCACGCTCACTATTGCTATACAAAATAGACAACATATGCGAACATATATCCACGTTGCAGGTATCTCCATCACACAAGACATATGATTTAACCTTTGCAATCATGAGGTAGCGAAATTACAATCGAGATCCGCATGCACTAAACCGGTGGAAAAACGGTAAACAAGTAGCGTTTGTAAACCACTGCTAGATAATCTCGGGCTCATAAAACTTTTCTATGCGAGATGATCGCAAACATGCAGATTTGTTGAGCACATTGATTTGCCTTTGCTTTTATTTCCAACGCAGGCACGTACACCACGACCGATATCGTACTAATCAGGCAGAGACAGTAGGATCAGGATATGGAAGCAATCTTGAGGTTTATCGCGTCTAAAATTTTTTTTCAACAAAAATCTCATAACGCTTGACCCGATTACTAATGATTTGTTAAATTCACTGTCTGAAAAATTATTCACCAAGTTTCCAGAATGAGAAGCAGAAAATCGTTTTTTTTCAAATTTAATATGCTTTTGAATTTATGCACAATTAAAAGATTTCACTGAACCTGTTCTCACAGCCTACACCTGATTAGGCCAAACATTCAGAAGCCGATTTTTGTGTAAACCTACGTGGATGTGAGCAGCGCAACATATTTATTTCAATATTTTATAGGTTCGCTTTTCGGCCTAACACATTTTAAATAGCGCCGTGCTTCTTTCCTTTTCAGAGTTGCGATCTTTCCGTCAGTCTCTCAACGGAACACGGAATAGAAGTTTCCGAAGTGATTGGTATTTACCAATTGGCATGTTGTAGTGAGTGATATTGCTCTACGCCGAAAATGTTGCCTTGGTTTTCAATCCGTTAAAAAACAAATAGTTATATTCACTCACATATGCACGAACACATTTTAAAGGGTTGAAACCGATGATGATAAAGAAAATACCTATTTGCGTGTATTTATATCACGCAACTCACACTGTTTCAAACTCATACCGATCCAGATCCAAATCTTCATACCTGATAAGTGCAAACAAGAAAAAACCGGCCTGTAGGTGTGTCATAGAAATGCATGCGAATGAGCATATCTGTTCAAAACTTTATATTGTTTTTGTTTGTTCAGCAAGTGCAAAACAAAAATCGTGTTGCCAGAATTGCTCGACACTCGACCAGAAAGGCTCCAGATTAATTTAATTGAGTTTTATTCTATTAGATGTTCTAAAATGGATATATCCTTTACAGACCTACACAAAATGTAACCAAAATCTGACATAAATCTATCATATTTTGAGAGAATCAACAAAATGTGTACTGCATAGAGGTTTGTGTACCTAACCGGAGTAAAACGGATGGATTCTACACGAATAAGCAAATAATGTCTCGATAATACAAGGATTTATTGATTTATGGTAAAACAATTAATACTTAACAAAACTAAAGGAATAAAATGTGAATGAAAATGTGAAAAATATAATAGTATAAAAGGAATAGACAATATAAAATGTAAATCTCACGAATAATATTCTTTCGCATGTGTAAGTCTAATTTTGCTTTGAAAAACCAACTGGCAAAGAGAGTCCAGCACGTGTTTTGGTAGGCGAAAATATGCCGCCAATAATCAAAACGCGAAAATGAGACGTACATGGATAACGTGTCCCTTTCTTATCACACACAATAAACGTGTGTTTCGGTGGATGTTCATCGGTCGACACGATTTCGAGTGTCAGAATAATATCGACTCGCAGCCACATTTTGGTAAAGTCATGTCGACCAAGCATTGAAATCTTTCGGTGTACCGATCATTGGAAAGACCAATCACTATCTTTGTTTCTCTGAGTTTGATTTTATTGCAGATAGCAATGAAGTTTATCAACTAAGAAGCCAAGTCATCTGCCGCATACTCCATCGTGCGGCGGAGGTAGACATTCCTTATCTTTGATAACGTTACCAGCGAGAATCTTCCAAATATTTTTCAAAAGATACCAAAAAATCGGTTAACCTTTAGATATCTAATCTGCAGGAAAACCTTCTTCATATTCCACTAATCCATACTCTAAGATATTTATCCTGCTGAGTCCATGTCACGTTTTCAGATCCCAATCGATATGTCCGAGAAAAACACTTGCGAACGTGTCGCAACTCACATTTCCGAATGTTGAATGTCATACCATTCATGGCCGCTCAAGATGACTCGTTGTCCTTATCCCTTCGCAGTTTCTCACAATCATTTGCAGAACCGATTTGCGTTCAAATTTAAATATCATCAGCGGAAAGGACATTATGTAGAGGATAACCTTCCATGTATAATAGAAAGAGGAGTGGGCCTAGCATGGATAGTTGTTGCACCCCGCTGGTAATTTTGAACATTAAGGATAACACTCCGTTTACGTTAACTTAGGCGTCGAGATCTCAAAGTTTGTCGACCAACCTCGATAAGAGTGGTTTCTAAGGAATTTTTGATTGCGTTAGATTTTGAAGTTTAACTGTGTGAAATTTGAAGTATGGTGCTTGGAAATCCCAAGATTTCACCGCAAAATACTATGTAGAGACTAACGGTGTAATAAATTGTTGTGATTCCATTGTGTTCCCATGCAGTCCTCGTAATGTTACATTTTCTTGTTATTCAATTCGACTTCACGGCACTACTGTGATCAACAATGATTTCAAAATACATTTTGTTGGGCTTGTTCGGTGCTTAAGGATCACTAAAATGGCATCAATAATACATTATATCTATTGTTTGCATGAGCATTTATGATAGGTTAACATGCATTTCAGATCCAAAAGAACTGATCAAAAAGGAATCGATCTTCGAACAAGAACAGCAAGCCAATGAACCAAAAAGGAGTTTGATAGGCCCACGGCGTTTAAATAAAATGGGAAAAAGATCCCGGATGTCAAATCGTATTCGAAAGAGACTGAGGGTTTAAAAAAACAAATGAATAAAATAGGAAATGATCTGGACTGGTTTCAGAGAATCACTAGTGACCTCATCAGTAACATCAAAGGTCGACTGGCATGACTAACTGATTGGCTCCATCAATGAAATTGCGATTTGCATAAAAACATGACACGTTTTATATTCATCCACAAATGCGAAATATTTAAAAAATAATTTTATAAAAATAATGCATTATGTTTTCGTGTTTGGGATTCGGTTAGCCTACAGAGAACATGTTTTATCAGAGAAAGGTGGATAGGCAGACTATGGAGAGTATTCCACTAGCTCTCGATCCACCACCTCTTATTATTATTCTCTAAAAAACCTAATGAAATCCAGATGATCTCCAGTCATGTAGATACAGAGCCCATCGTTTGTCCAATTTACTCATGGAAATGTGGCTCAGAGGGCATGAATAATGCGAGAAACGTTAAAAAGGTTTATTTAATATGAAATAAATTTTACTTTAAATAATTGTTCATTTTTTGCTGCACTGAATGTCATTACGTATAGGTTGCTGCATTACTAAATTGCTGAGCGCATGCGTACTAGCCATCGTGTTTTCTACTCTTATTGCAATACGTTAACGTCTTGGCGGTCAACAATGTAGCATGTGTGCGAAAGATAATCAGCCAAAGCTAAGTCGCCTTTTTTGAGTTCTATCATAATATGAAACAAGCGTTTCACCGTATTTGAACTCATGCAATTCGATCGATATTTTTAGCGCGTTATTCTTCCAAACTCGCTATTGAATAACTCATTCCACTTGCATACCTGCGTAAATAAATCATTCAAATGTTAGGTGTAAAAGTGTTACAATTATTATGTGTAACAAAGTTCATTACTTTACCATTGTTTCACGAGTCACTGTATCTAATATTACTATTCCAGCCTGATGAACGTTTAGAGCTAGAAATTGTTCATGGAGTAAGTCGAAAGCAACCGGAAAAATGAATGTTCACTTTATTGTTTTCATCGATCGGAATCAGATGCAATGTGTGGATTATTCATTTAAACGTTAGATGTGACCGTGAAGTTATTAATGGCCTCTGAATCCAAAATTTTTATATACCGCTTAATCACTGTTTTAAAGCTTGCTGATGCCACCACTCGATATCGCAAATAGTGGATAAGCGTTTGTCTGTTCGTGTGTACGTTTAGTGAATGTGAGAATTTTTGAAGTTTTTTTCTCCTAACAGTTATGTTGATGTATTTGAATGATATGAAGAGATTGTGAAGCATGTCTGTCCATTGTTCCTACAGTTACAACCAACACAAGATCACCTCATGATACCAACTAACATCTACACGATCAACATAATTTGGCTTCGTTTCATATATGTTTTTCACCATTCAACGTTTAGTTCGATAATTTTGTGGTTTTCAACTCAGAAACAATTTTGTCTGATTTACTAAAATCACATATGAAATTATTTTTCCGTGTCTGTCTTCCATCTCTCGGCTTGACGGCTTGACGAAAAACGTGACCTAAAGTCTCACATTCCTCTTCGTTTTGTGATAGTTTTCGTTTACAACTTTGATTTAGTTGTGTGTGGTCAAAGTGAGAAATTTGGCAAACGTACCTCGCTCGAATTAAGAAAGAATAAACATACATGGACATTGTTTTTACTCTCATTAGAGGATCCTTGATATGAAACGTGTAAAATAAGAGCATAAAATTAAAAAAATATCAGCCTTTTACACATGAAATTATTGAAAAGGATGTCGGTTTAATTAAACGTGCTTAATAATGGTCAACCTATCAATTGATATCACAATTAATTCAAGATAACATATCTCTGCTAAAATTATTTAAAATCAGGAATTCTCTTCAACATTTATCCATTAATTCAATTTTTTGGAGAATGTAGTTTTGATCGTAAGTTCCCATTTAGGAACACTGAGAAAGAGAGAATGATCATTTTTGGGCTCACTTTTTCTGCTTCGAAAACACGTTTTGACTAATCAACTGACTTCGGCATTCTTTTCACCAGAGTGGCTTGTTACACAAACGAAGTTGAATGCATAACTATTGAACTGGTAGTGAACGTTATTAATCCGACTAGTTTCCACTCCTGAAATTAGGTTTACATTTACTTTATTTTCCAATAAAATATTATTTTATAATATCTTGGGTTGCTTTTGGTCCCCTTCATCCGATATCAACCATATGTGCACATCAAATGCTTTGGGTTTCGTGTTGTTTCAAATTAAAAAAAACAATTAGTTCGGATAAAGAGGAACAATATCTTACACGGCACTGATAATGATTGGCGACAGCTTTGCACTAAAGGGGAACATGCGCTTAGTAGCCAATAGAAGTAGCTGCTCTTCCCTTAGTTGCAGATAACGCTTAAACGCTGCATTCTGAGTGAAAGATCAGGAACAAATGATCCTAAAATCGTAAAGCAAATGTCAAAGTCATCAAACGTATTTATAACTCGAAATTGTCTCCAAAGTTCGTCAGTTCCATCTATGTCGTCCTACGGGTTATGCTCGTGCCCTCGCCCCGATGGTCAAATTCATCTAAACATTGACGTATTGCACATCGTTCAAAACTCAATAATGTTCCTCTTAGTATATTTTTCCAGGACGGGTTATTATTGAAATATTCTCGTCCGAATCAATCTATACCTGGAATCTTGTGTCTTTACGATTGTTGTTTTGGACAGTGAATGCATTCAACAGTAGGGGTCGGAGGTGTGTACTGCGAGTATTGCTCACTGGACAGCCATTCTTATATTTATTCAATCAATCAGTATACCGGTTCTTTCACTGTTGTGATTCTCTCTGGACTACAGCTGGACCAGCAGCACACACAATCATAACATTCATCAGAGTTTTTTAGCGCTCCCTTCTATTCGGTTTTACCGTAGGTTGGTGGTCTGACTAACATTTAAAAGCCCAAAGTTTGTCAATATTCGCTCCTGCGCCACGCGCATATACTCAATATAAAACATCGTTTTGCATTAAAACATATTGCTCAAAAACAGATTGATTATTTGAGACCATTCAAGGGACAAACAGTTTGAAGGTTACTGAAATGTTATTCTGCTAAGCTCGGAGTTTTATAGGGAATTCCGTGATGCTTTTTTCATGGTAATATGAACGTCATATCCTCACAACTACTATACATGTATGGGCAAAATATGGAGGATATACATTCACAATAAACGAAAAACAATTTCAAGTTGATGAGAAACGTTAGCAAATACAATTTCAAGCATGGAAACAGCAGATACAGATTTGGTTCCAGTTTCTGAATGAAGTTCCAGCAGATATTGTAACAATGCCACAGATCAGTCGATATCAGTTGATATACCGATTAATCTACGGACGGATTTTGGTTATATATATATATAGATAGATATATTATATATATATATAGATATATATAGAGAAACAAACATTTTCAGAAAAAAATTAAATATCTAACTGTTTGACTACTCATAAGCAAATTATTAATAGGAATATTCACATTAGGAGGGAGAATTTATCATGGTTTCTATTAATTTAAATGAAGCACATTATTACTATTTGCTAACTCAGCTTGCAAAATCTTTTTTGACTTTGTGATATTTGTGGTGGGTAAGCTCGAATCAAATTTCATTTGTCTTTTTAAATGATGAGTCCTTTGGAACATAATTCATTATCTATTTGCGCAACAAACAACATTTCCAGGAAATATTACAAAGTAATTAGGCTGTATCGAATATCATTGTCGAGTAATCAGGGAATCGAGGATTTATGGTTGAACTGTTAATATTTCATAACACCACAATATTCTGCTTTCAATGAAAATGTGAAAAATATTGGTAGACAATTAACAAAGTATTTCAAAATGTATGGACGACGAATCACGTTATTTCGAATGTTTAATTCTAATTTTGCTTCGAATATTGCCAGCAAAGGAGAGTTAATCACATGTTGAGGTAAAGAATTCCAATTTAAAGTAGTGTGTACCGTAAAAATAATGTTAATAATAAATATGGAAATTAGAAACTGAATAGATGGGGTATGTGGAAGTGTTTTTTATCGTCACAATTGAAACCAGTGTTATATTGGACGTCCTTTTACAGACACGAGTATATGTATCACAATATTATAGCTTTATATCTTCCTTAATGTACACGTAATTTATGTCGTTATCTTAAAAGTCTTCGATCGCGTAAATCACAAAATACTTACGTCGAACCTTCGAGTCAATTAAAGTTGCCAGTTTTGTCCCACAATGATCCGTTTTCACACCGTCTCTGTTTTTAAAATATATATAAACGACTTGCCTACTTTATTGCAGTTGTCCTTGCTCATTTTCGCTGATGACGCAAAGCTTTGGCATAAGATGAACTCCACAGACGACATACAGAACATGCAACGAAATCTTGATATGATTCACACTTGGTCCCTGGACAATGAAATGAACCTGAATGCTTTGAAATGCAGCCTATTGTCTCTCAGTATCAAGTCAAGCAAATAATATTACATTGGTCGCACTGTTGTTGAATCTGCCTCCTACAAAAAACATTAATGAGAGATTATCCAATCATCCGTCCTCATGTTGAATATGCTATACCGGCATGGAATCCTTGGTTGGAAGAGATATATTCTGCTATTGGAAAATCCACAGCACAGAGCGTCAAAACTCGCCCTCGGAATATCAAATTATTCATACGAAACGTGACTTGAATTATAGAATTTGCATTCGGCTAATTACAGACAGAAACCAGGATTCCCAATATACATTTGGACAGAGCTTAATCAAACAAATCATCTTCGGGGTCATTTTTATTGTTCCTTCCTATAACGGTGAGGTCAGCCATCGAAACTTTACCAACATCACAGCTGGTTAAACTGACGCAAATTTGCATTTTCTGTTCGCAATGGGCAATTGTGGTAGAGTTTACCTACTTATGTGGTACAATTTAAGAGCGTTGATGTTTTCAAGAAACCACTAGATATCAATATGGAAAAGTATGTTTTTCTCATGTTTGAGAAAAATCTAACAATATTGTGATATTTTTTACCATCCGACCCAATGTTCATTTTTGTGGGTCTTATAAAGCATAGCTTTTTACCTGCATATAATCTATGAATAAACATATGGATATGAATAAAGTAAAGTCACATAGAACTCGTCGTCACAATATTTTTGTGTACGGATCGTTGAGAATAACGAAGACTAACTTTGTTGCTGTGATAGATAGTATAAATACAGCAATATATTTCCGCAGTTAAAGAGCCCACACCTCTATCTCATACTCCCTCGCAAGGCGAAGTTAGACGTTTATTATCGCTATATTGTATCCAGCGAGAATCTTCCAAATATTCTCGGAAAGGTACCGAATAATCTGCTAACATGTCGATATATATATATATATATAATAATACTAATATATTATAATAATATATTATATAAATTATATAGTCAGGTGCATCTCTAACAAAGCCCTTATCAAGGTACTTCATGTTAAACATTTTTTTGTCTAAAAATCAATGCAAATGTTAATCAAACAACGCTTTATTACTCATATTTTGACAATCATCTTGTAATCAATTCCTAGAAAACTTGAAATAACAAGAATACACTTACTATTGAATTGAGATGTTGATAACGATTGGTTCGATTTCAAAAAGTGACTAAAATTGGGAGTATTGAAAGCGATCTATACATCAATAGAATCGTTTGTCGCGTAGTGATCAAGAACGCTCGATGAATAAACAAATATAAGTTTAGTTCATGAGAGGCAATATCTACTCGGAACTTTAGTACAGAACGTAACGTATGATTTTACCATTTTGTGATTAGCAGCGTCCTCAAAATCAAACATCCTACATTGCATCCTCTGCCTTCGTCGATTGTCCCTAAATTGACTTATTACCCTGGTTGCGTTATGTCAGAGGAACGCCGTTGCACAGAGATGATAACTTTTATGGACGTTATTGTTTTTTGAGAAAAATGATTTGCGTAGCACTACTTGGCGTTTATTCGATGGAACAACTGTATTCTCTAGAGTTTGAAGTGGAACCTAATTTAAAATAAAAAAATTGATAGGAAAAGGAAGCTTGCGATAAATATTCGCCTACGAATCTTGGCTAGTATTTGACCTCTTGAATTTTGTAGTGAAGCTTTCAATCATCTCAGCGTTGCGCGGTTGATATCATAGTTTTCATTTATCGATATGGTCTACCATCACTTTTCCAAGAGCTATATACACCAGTAGTGAACTGATTAAAATTTTACATTCATACGAATTCGCACTTCAATTTTAAGTAAGAATAGTTAACAAATATTTTGTAATGTGATTTGTGAAATCCATACCCAAACATGTATGTCAGAAAACGCTTGAGAAATCCGTGTGATAAAAATTATTTTGTAGACAGCCGAATCTCATTTTAATATGTGTGTATGCACTTCTCACCGAGCCATGGACAATGAGCGAAACCGAACCGTAACTGAACACGATGAGTTGAAGAAGCTATTGGTCTGAACCAATTTTGGTCGGCTTTCATTTACTCTGTATATAATGACTAGATTGTGGATGAAACTCAGCAAGTGGGAAGATGGGTATAGCACTTAATTTCTCTATGCTCTAGCGACAGTACGGTTTTACCGCATTTAGCTGAAAATGTCGAGCGGTTGCCGGATATTGAATAACCAGATACTGTCCCTGCGCTCTATGAGCTCAATAGGGCAATCGATCTTGTACCGAATGAACAGGCGCAAGGTGACGACGGAATTTCACCTGAGCTCATCAAATGATTTAACACAGCATCATTCAATTTATCAATGCTTGCAGGAGGGGTGTGTCCCAGATCCAAATACATGTTTTATTTGATATATCTCACTGAGAATGTCAATGTGGCTTTCGCAAGAATTGATCAATCGTGGCCATGATTTTATACCCGAGAAAACGTCAAGGTACGTTTCTTGTTCTTTTGATATAACGAAAGCATTTGACAACGTTAGAAATGAGTGTATCTTTGATAATCTCTTGATCCGCTTCTAAGGGAGGCTTTCAGCACGAAAACAGTAGGCATTTACCAACGCACGAGAATTGATGGCAAGTTGTTCAAACTGCACTGGTTGCGAGCAAAAACAAACACATGAAATGTGCTAATCCTTGACCGCTGTTTGGTGACGATGCAGTATTTATTGATCACTCCAAATATCGAATTTAATTTCTAATGGACGGTTTTCCTTTGACATGCAAATAATTTAGGCTAAGAATTAGTATGAGGAAGACCTAAGTCCTTGTTTAAGGGACGGTATCGACTTCCCTTATAACTGATGGAAACTAACAGCTTGAATCAGTACATAATTTCACAAACCTTGGTTCAACCATTGCGTGAAACCCTTCGCAAGGAACGCTCATTAAATTTTAAATTCTTCTCAATGTGCATGCGAACATAGAAGCTTATCAGATGAACCAACTTTCTATCACAATTGATGCTTTGTGCAAGATATTTATCCAATCCGTTTTGTCGTTAAACATGCAATTAAATATTTTCCGTAGGTAACATAGAAATATAGATGATCTTCCAAGTATTTTGAAAATACGCATAGCTTTTCAAATTTTTTTGTTAAATTTAAATTGATGAAGGTGCAATAACCGTCAGAGATACCAGATAATAAATATAGAAATTACGTTTTTTTTACCGTATGTAAATGCTAAGCGTAATGTAGAATGTTGAAACAGGTTGTCATACGGTTAACGTTTGATGCACCTATTCAATGAATCACCTCCATTCAGCGTTAATAACATCATCTACAGCATCAAATGTGAGGACTGTTTGGGTGTTTTCATAGGGCTGAATTCCGGGGAAATTTGAACTTAAATCCATAACACCGAATAAGTGTTTAGAGATGGCCCCTGTATTTGAATAAAATAACAAATATTTATTTGTGAATCCGCCTGTGAGAAGCACGATACAGATACTGTCCCGAATTTGAAATGAATAAATACTGAGGCGGGGTAATTAAAAAAGGATAGGAGATGAAATAATTTCTTATAAAATGCTAATGGTTCTTCAAGTGATCGGAGAAATGCTTATTGTCATTTAACATGTAATCAAATATAATGTTACTCACGAAGAAAATTAAATTACCGATTGCATCAATGAAATCAAAATAATCACCTAGGGATATATAACAGAGGTAAACTGTCTCAACGCGGAAACCTTTCGTGTAATCGGGATAAGTTTTCATTCGAACGAGGGACTGATGATTTTTCGCAAATTCGTTGAAGTTTTATGGGATTATAATTGTGCTGTATGGTAAAGATACATAACTTTGTTCAATGAGTAGTTGGGAATTTAATTGTTATGCATGTATGAAACGCACACGAGGTCGAATCAGGATACGCTCGAAATATTATATGACCAACATACGAAATGATATGCCAGAATAGTTGTTTTATTTTAGATGCCATAAAACAGATTATCAAGATGTTTCAAATAGTAAGGTTCTAAACGCGATTGCTGACTAAGTCCGTTCAAATATGCACTGCGGGTTCATATCACGGTGCAACCAAGTAACCTTAGGTGAATGTAGAACTGTTTCTGAACTTAAAGTTAAAAACATCATTTTTTGACCTCAAAACGGCGTCCAGGTGCACCTTAAGTTCAGCAATACGCTTCGGTGTGATTCACTTAATTTTGGTTTGATTTGCAAAATTACTTTCACCACATTTATGCAGACGTGATATTCACAATCTTAATACATATTCCTCTTTCAATTCATAGGTGAAACATCAATTACTCAATTTTCTAATACGGAACACCAAGTGCTTTGCAAACAGAAAGTGATGAGACTTCAGACATTAATTTATCATCTAAACAATTTGCATGATCAATAAAACATTTCGCTAATAAATGTCAAGTACATTTTGCCACATTAATTATTCGAAGGTTTGGGAGATGACGTTTAATACAGATTAAATAATTGACTAATATTTGTAGTCAACAAATACTGAAGTGACGAAATCCCAAGTCAACAAATTTAATTTGATAACGTAATTTCGTCATGGATTTACATAACCGGATTTACACACCTTGCAGTACATTGGGTTATCGTTGGTCTAAAAATAACAAACAGTTGAGAAAACATAAACATGCTTTAGATGGTTATTAACTAATCGCATGCAAACACAACATACAGACGAATTTGGTTTATTGCATTGGCGAAAATACATTGCTAATTATGTGTGTCACTATTTCTCATATGCGCCCTTCTAATAGTATTATCCTCGCATGATTCAAAATAAAGACACGTTCAAAATATTTTATTCACTTCGTACGAAGTAGTATAACTCATCGCTTATTGTATTCAAGAATAATTAGAACAATTTTCCAGATGTGTCACATATGTTAGACGTAGCGCTTTAATGGTATATAAAGAATCGTGTATAGCTTATATATATATTTTTTTGTAAATCGGATCTACCCGTGAAAATTTCATTTGGAGATCTAACACTGATGGTTGAGCTTGAAAACATCAGTTTGCACTGTGAGGTGACGGACATATTTTAAAATGGATATTCTTTTAGGAATGTATTGGAGAGATTGAATTTGTTCGAAACGCTGAGCTATTGAACTTATGTCTTGAACCCAAATTTAACGAAACAAATCATAACTGCTTAAATATTACGCGCAAAATTAATCTGTCTTTGCTAAAAATTTGAAGCAAACTTGTCACATACTAGATTCCTGTGTGTAGTATCACAAAATCGAAACAATTTCGCTGAAGGCCTCACGTAAATATAGCTAGTTGGTACATCACGCGTTAAACATTTGATACAAATTTCTATTAAAAAAAATCAGAACATTGTAGTTAAACTGATGAAACTAATCTTCGTCTACCTACTATATGCAAAATGTGAAAGATTGTGAAGCATCTAAATTCCAATTCTTGAAAATGGTCACCTGCAGTTAGCGTAACCTGAATGATCTACCTCTATTCAGCAAGCATGATAAATCGATTTAGCGAACTATTCAGTAATTACCCATTTCAAAAAAACGTCAATCATATTGTTCCGCAACGAATGTGAGAATGTTATACAAATTCCTGAATCAAATAGAAAGTGACATTGTTTTTGAATTTTAAAATCAAAATTTCATTTTCTTGTGCGCAATGAAAAATGTCTCAATTTGTACGGTCAAAAAGTTGTATTTTGCGGAGCCAATTCTTCATTGTTTTACTGTTAAACAATAAACGTTAGCGGTAAAATGAACAATTTTGTCTATCGGAAACCAAAGGATACAGTGGCTGTACGACGACAGTGTTCCGCTCATCGAAGACAGGTCTTCAATAAAATATATTGTTTCATTATCCTCATGATGAAACATTTATGCAGCAACAGAAGCGCCTAATATTACACGCACCTTGAAGCGATCCAAAGCGGACGAGGCACATTAATCAAAAACGGTATGTAAAACGCTATTAGATGAAGTTAATATTCCCGTCAGAATAATCGGAGAATAAATGGTATGATGGAGATTGTGTGCGTTATGCGAATTGCACATGTGAAGCAAAATGCGTGAAAGCGTGAACCAGGCGACAATTCTTACAACTTATAAAATATAGAAAACTATTCATTGCGTTCTTGTGCACTATCAAATAAAGCCCAATTCATTTTACATAAAAAACATCAATTACGGAATCATATTTATTGACTGTTCTGGGGTTTTCATGGTGCAGATTCCCACGCACATTTACACCATAATGGATGATTAAGAAAGCGGACAAAGTCTATGCCATGCGTTGGGATACAGATCCCATAATCAGGAGCTGGGCTTCGCGTGGCAGGCTCAAATACGAGTGACAGCGCAATCTAGACAATGTGGAACTATTATTGCTAGGTAATAAGCGGCATAGAGAAGGAGGCGTTTGAAATATTTGAGTCAGGTAGACTGGCAGACAATATGTTGGAAGCGAAAAACTAGCAAACAGCACTCATGCGGAGTTGAACAGTTGTTATTTATCTTATACGCACTAATCAATTAAATTTTTGTTTTCGTCGAAAATCGATCATCATTAGCCACATTTGTTTATTTAATTTTAAGAATGTGGGCCGCTGTGTAAACGCACCTCGTCCCTGATGATTTGTATCAGATTGACATTGATGCACTGTATGAGAACAATCGACTTCTACTACTGCTGATTCTCACGAAGCGTGAAACAACGCGAGCGTGAATACCCTGATTAGCGGTATAGCCGAATTAGTGATGAGGGTTGACTACTATGTTTTGATAATACCTATCAAAACTAGCACACTTCTGTTTAAGAAGCAAGACGCTTACCAAAATTTGATCTAACCTATTGCACTCAAATGACTTTATATTGTTGATACACAATCGGTTCCAAACAAATTACGTTTGATTTTCATGTAATTATTAAACTGTTGAGAGTTCACATTAGGAGTGATTATTACACACACAAGCTCCGCTTCCAAACGCCATAGCTGACTAATCCTTGTTCAGAGGTGCACCTCGGTTTTATGAAACGGCGAAAAACAAACGTTTGTGATTGTATTACCTTTTTAGCTTTCACAGAATAAAGATGTTAAGGTCTCACAAACCCTCAGTGAGAAACGTTATTTTTTTGCTTGCAACGTACGGCGACCAAGTACGCCATCAGTTCAACTATATGCTTCACTGATTAATTTGTTTAAGGTCAGATTATTACCTATGCGCTAACTACATCCGTGCAAAAGGTAAATTTACAATCTCAATGAATTGTCATTCGTCAATTCACTGATTGAATTATCAATTTTCAAAATTATTGTTACAGGAAAGCACCTGTGGTGTAAACACGAAATATATCACCTTAGACATAATTGTGTCATCTTATCAAATTGCTTTATGCCTGAAATGTTTTGTACATCATTTTTGAGTAAAGTTTTCTAAATCAATCGTTTGAGGTGTTTGAAAAAAAACAATAGAATACTGACGAAATGAGTGACCAATATTGCAGTCAAGAATTATTCAAGTAACGAAATCTCAAGCAACCAAACCTCATGCGTAGATTTAATCACGTAAATTCGTCATCGAATTCCATAACCAAATTTTAACAGCAGGCAGCACAATTTTGTATCGTGTGCCTACAAACCACGAAAAATTGAGAAAACATAACAACATATTCAAAGTAGTTATTTAATAATCACTGCCGTCATACACACAACCTAGAAGTGAAAAAGGTGTAAAGCATGGGCGGAAACACATTTTCTGTATATTTTTTTGAAAATCACTCATTAATTTTGCAAGGTGATTGTCGATTATATGTTTGTCTTTCTAAAACGCGATAGATTATAATAATTATAATTTTTCGTCAACCACATGGATCCAAAAATTATTGTTAGAACGACGATGGAGACCGCAGAAGAGAAGCGCTCATTTTTGAACTGGCTCCCTCGGACGCCGAATTTTAAAACAAGCAATACTGCCTATCTTATGATAATCGACACGGATGTAAGTTTGCGCTACTCATCAGCAAACTTCAAAAAAGTAATAAATTAATTAGAGAAATCTCTATTCTACAAAGTAGATATCATGTGCATCGATGCCACTTATGCAAAGCGAGCACATCAATAAAAAGTACGTCGGTATGCTGATTATTTTTACCTTGAGATCCTAACTGAACGACAAATGAAACAAGTAAAATACCATGCAACCAAAACAAAAAAATATTTTCGTGCAACAGTTTATAGATCTCACGTTATTGAAGCGTCAGTTGAAATGAGTTGACTTTTGAATAACGCAAATGTGTGAGTAATCAAAGGGTTAAGTCTCTCTAATTTCTATTAGCACATCTAAACTTTGAGATTCTTCAAGCTTCGAGATGAATTTCGTATGCACAATCAACTGCGAGTTTTACTCCTGAGTATATATCAGGCAAACATAAAGAAAACTCAGTATTGGGTTAAGTTAACAGAGACATCGATTTGGTAAGCTGCACGCACTACTACGAATATGAATCACTGATCATAGATTCAGCACAATTTGAACAGCTGTTGGACGCAGGTCACAACATTGATCTGAATAACGTCGAAGTGATAAAGCAGGATTTGAACTACACATGGAATGGCCTCTGGCTGAGGCGGTTGACCTACTCCTGGCGTGTATGAATGATGTCAATCAGATGGAAAATTCTGATATCTTCACAATCTGTCGTCGAGCTATCTATGACATACTGCATAGCCACCGTGATCCGTAGTGTGTGAACCGATTACGCAATCCCATCGCGTTGAGACTGGACCTTAACGTGGTGCGATGGTTTGTGTACCTCTATGACCCATTGAGCTATGCTGGGTGGTGCTCTCCGAGCACCTTCAGAGTCACTCATACCAGGAAGGTCAATGGATAGAGGTATCAACCTAACCCGCTACCTTGTGGGTCAGGCTTTTTAGCCAAAGGTTTGGCCGAGAACCCTAATTGTTCTCCTGTCTAGGTATGGGCAGTATCCCCGCCCGCATACGACCATGACCATTACTATTACTACGAAAGCCATGCATGTTAGGACTCTGAGACAAATAGGCCAGCAAGCTGCACTGGCTCTTACCTTAGATAGTATATCTATTGATATTTGCTGTTTATCGGAAACGCGCTTATATGATCCGTCTATAATTACTGAACTTACTACCCCAAACCTTTCAACTCGCTACTTTTTACGCTGCTCTGGTGATCCTGTAGCTTCCATCTGAGGACACGCGATTGTTGGTATAGTGCTGAATTCACGTTCCGAATCCTGTCTAATCGATTGGATTCCTTGGAATAGCAGGATGTGCGCAGGTAGACTAGCCACTAATATTAGACCAAATTCAAAAACTTCTAATCAGAGATGCTTCTTTATTGTAGCAACTTACGCTCCGACTAACACCAATTCCAACGATGAGAAGAATGACTTGTACGACGATGTTTATGCTCTTTTGCGACGTGCAAAATGCTCCGATATTTTCGTCTTAGCGGGAGATATGAATGCCAGACTGGGTCGCTTAGATACATCTGAATCACAATTAGGTGGCATGTTTGGTCTTGAAAGCCAACGCACAGATAATGGTGAACGGTTTATACAATTCTGTGCACAATCTCGATTATTCATTAGCAGCACCTCTTTTCGCCATAAAAGATGTCAATGTGCCACATGGCGCTCGCCGGATGGAAGCCAACCTTCGGCCCAAATCGACCATATCGCCATAAGTGCTCGCTGGAGAGGTTGCATTGAGGACTGCCGCTCTTTTTGGAATACCTGCGTAGATTCAGATCATGCTCTTGTGCGATGTAGGTTCTCGTTAAAGTTCTCCGGTGCGAAGCCCTCGAATGGGAAACGCATTGCTGTCGAAAAATTCTTTCAGCCTGCAGTTCAAGACATTTATAGGACCACCTTGAGTAACTCACTCCCAGTTGCCCAGTATGCAACTACCGATGAAAGGTGGAACAAAATAGCAGGGATTATGCGAGCCGCCGCAATAACAGCCTGTGAGACTGCACAACCAACCCAAAAGTCCCACTGGATTTCACAGCGCTCTATAGAAATTCTTCACCAGCGACGCGAAATACCTCATGGTCCTGGACACAATACAGAGCGTAGACGCATGAGGAATGAACTTAAACGGAGCTTAAGACTAGACAGAGAAAGGTGGTGGCTAAATAAGGTCGAAGAAATGGAAATAGCAAATAATGCGGGTAACGTGCGAAAACTCTTCCAACTTATTCGATCGACTGGGCCTACGAAACAAGGAGTGAGTGAGACTATAGCGGAATTAGACGGTACTCTTATCACTAATAAGAATCGCCGCCTGTCACGCTGGGCCGAACATTTTGAAGAACAATTCAGCTGGTCGCCTGCAACAGAATCATTCCCTCACTTGAGGCAGTGTGATCCTTGGCCTGTTAGCGTAGATCCCCCTAATGATTTAGAAATTAAAGCATGTATCGAATCCATGAAACGATTCAAAGCTGCTGGCCCCGATGACATACCGCCTGTTTTGTTCAAAGAAGGTGGCCAAGTACTAATCAGCACATTAGGAGATCTCCTCCGTGAAGTGTGGATGTCAGAATCCGTCCCTCCGAGTTGGGGCGAATCAGTTATCATACCTATATTTAAAAAAGGTGTGCGAAGCTCATGCTCTAATCACCGTGGGATAAGTCTCACTCCCATCATTACGAGATTATTAGCGTCCATATGTCTTCGAAGATTAACATCGCATAGGGAATCACAGATCCGTGAGCAGCAAGCTGGCTTCCGGCCTGGCAGAGGCTGTGTCGACCACATTTTTACTCTTCGACGGATATTAGAACTGCGGCACACCTATCGACAGCCGACAATAGCCATCTTTTTAGACTTCAAAGGAGCATTTGATTCAGTCGATCGAAATGTCCTGTTTAAGACCTTGCTGTGCAAAGGCGTTCCGCATAAGTATGTCACATACTACGCGCACTTTATGCTCATACATCCGGATGCGTTAAGGTTTACAATGAACTCTCACCCAAATTCCACACCACAAGTGGCGTCCGACAAGGATGCCCGATTTCTCCGTTTTTGTTCAATTTTGTAATTCATGCAATTATGGAATTATGCAACGAAGCTTTCCCAGCTTTCGGAGTTCACATAATGCCAGGCGTCAAGCTTCTCGACTAGGATTATGCTGATGACATAGTTCTGCTCTTCGACTCATACACAGATGCACAGGCGATACTGAACAAGCTATCTAGTATTGTGCCCGCATTTGGAATGCGTTTTGCGCCCTCTAAGTGCAGTGTTCTTCTGCAGGACATCGACTTTATCGAACAACGCTTTATTACTTGACAATCGGGCGCTTGAAATTGTGGATCGTTTTACGTATCTCGGTAGTTGTATCAATAATTCTTCATCGTTAGATGACAGGGTCTCGGCACGCATTTCTAAAGCGACCGTAGCATTCCGCAACCTAGGTCACCTCTGGCGTCAGAAAGGACTGTGTTTGCTACTCAAGGGTAGATTCTATAAAGCGACACTTCAGGCTGTGTTACTGTATGGGTGCGAAACCTGGACCTGACGTAAAGAACACATTCAGAGTCTCCAAGTATTCGACAACCGTTTTCTCCGCAGCATTCTAGGAGTTAGATGTTACAATCGTATGCGCACCGATGCACTCCGAAATAAGTTGTTTGGTAGTTATGTCGATATAGAGAAGCAGATCAACCTGCATAGGTTACGCTGGTTGGGTCACGTTTTACAGATGCCGGACCACCGACTTCCGAAACAGATTCTTTTTGCGACGCCAATCCTGATTGGCGTATATTCGGGGTGGCCAAACCGGCATGGCATAGGCAGCTGAACATTCTTACTAGTAGGCGCAGCGCGTCTTCCAGGCTGGAGTCCTCGCGATCATTATCGAAATGGTTAGTTACGCTTCAGGATATGTCATGAAAACATTGTTTAATGGCCGTCTTGCACTAAGCATCTTCTTGGAGTGTTTGCATAACCTTGAATGTTGTCAAGCGGAATGCCGAGAAAAGCTTGTTATGAAGCATGACAGTGAAAGCCGCAAGGAAGCTGCCGTGCTGATTTTGCTCTACTCGTTCACGAAACATGTTTGAATGCATGTTCCATTCCAGGTGTAGGCACCTCTCCCCAGTTTGTTTGTGCTTAGTCTTCTATAGAAGCCGTAGCAATTTGAGTCCCACCCTTCCCCATCTTTTAGGATTTTACTTTTTTCATGGTTGTATGGCAATAAGGCATTCGGTACGTGCTACCGGTGTAATGCTGTATTTAATGATGATGATGATGATTACGCAATCGAACCAATCTGTCAGGTGATGTCAGTCACACCTGCATTGACTAATATAACGAGAGGACAGCAAGGCTTGTTGGGTTTTTTTGCCTTAGTTGTTATTAATCGCTTCTGTCTATATCAACCAGCGCAGAGACCGAACATGTCATGTGTATTTATCGAGATTCTCTGCCGAACGATCAACTCTGAAGTCAGCAGTTTGTGATGCTCGATTCGAGATAAATTATCCAGTAGTGTCCACACTACTGTGGAGCTCATATATGGTGATGAGATTCCAAATAATATCATATTCGGAATCCATCAACAAGCAAATGTTCTTGCTAATGAGGGCGATTTCGAAGAAAAATATCTTTTCGAGGACATGATGTATAAGCCACAACGGATGAACACACTTGTTAAACATGGAAGTAAATTAAACAGCGATTAAATCGTCCTAAAATTCGCCATAGCATGGAAAAGGAAGGATTTTGTTTTATTTCTGTGAACTACGTATCAGCAGTTCCAATAATAACATCTAAAATGTAAAATCAATTGACCAATAGATCACGAAATGAAGATAAACTTTGTCGACTAAACGAAATTTTGTTTCTGTTTTGATTGACAATAACGACATACGATGCAGCTGATGAAGAAATGTAGTAACAACCATGTTTGGACAACATTTTTTACTACAATGTTGGGTATTTCGAAATTCGCTGAAAAAAGCACATCCAGAAATTGGACTTAGCTGATACGAAAAAAATGGAGAATTTGCGTAAATAAATAGGATTATGAGTTAGCTGAGAAAATAAAAAACGTTTGATTGAATTCATATTATGCACGGCAGGTTTGAATGTCACGCAAAAATTGCGAACATGTACTTCAGATGACAAGCATAATTATGAACATCATGGTAGAATAAGAGTTCGCTGGCATAATTTGAAATAGTGTTATTTTAATCAAATTTGTATTTCATAATTTAGTATGGATATAAAGAATGATCTACATGAACACTGACGAATTTGTAGGTAATAAATCCTTTCTATTCAAATAAATTCCGAACAATACCATGCTGATTCAGCTTGATTCAGAGAATATTATGCTAAACTAGGTAAACCAATTTAGAATTTCCTGGGTAACATGCAAGTATGTTGAACATGAATCTACAACTATTATCAAGTATTTACGAGACGTGAACATATTAATCAAGCCACGAAGAATTTTTCAAAATTCGTGTTGTATAAATAACTAAAATTCTCTCCTGACTTGGTTTAGACCCAATATTGCATGTATTATTTGATAATCGCACGTGCGATTTCGGAGGTGTGTATCAATTTTCATCTTAAATTTCAAAATAATTTTTGATCAAGAGCAATGTACATCAAATAATTTTTTGTCGTCATATACCAAAGCTATTATATGACCGATATCAATAAGAACATGAACAGGGTTCAACTTCCAATCAAATGGAAGCTAATGCTTCCAATAAAATTTAGATTTGATAACTACAAATCGATTGGCTGAACATTCATATGTAAATCTTATTCAAACTACCTGTCGGTAATTGGTACCGAAAAAATGCGTTTTGAACTGTGTTTTGTTTTACTGATAATATATCATGTTGGTGAGTATGTTTCACTTACCATGTTATGATATTAAACTGTTGGAATTGCTTGAACAATCAATTGTTTGTAGCGTATAAAAACCTTGCAAAATTATTATAAAATTAATATACTTACTTTTTCGTGATTCTTTGAATTAACATTGTAATGTCTAACTGTTAACAGTTTTAGTGAATTAAAAATTATTTACATGTAATAAGATTGATTATCTGTTCGACTAACCCAGTTAAGCCCTTATATATTGAATCTCTGCTTTACGAAAGCAATTGTTTCAATGTATTTGTGTACACGAATGCAACAAATATACTATTCAATCACTTAGTGTATATTTGTGTAACGGTATACATCTGACACAGAAACGTATTCATAGTCAGGAAAATGATCATTATTAGGTGGCATTCACGCCACCACCACCTTTATTATTTATTCAACGCTGATCTCCTTAGTATATGGAAGAGTTGGGTGTCAAGCGTGTGATCCGAAACCTCAGACATGAAGTAAACAAAACTAGACTGGTTTAATCGGATTAGTTTAATTCCATTTAACATATGTTTTGAAGCCTGCATCCACCCATGGCTAAATACAGGCAGGACGCTTAACTTCGAAATACTCTATGTGTTGTAATGGATCAAACCGTGTGGTTAGTAAATCAGTTCAAATTCACCGTGAAAACATCTGTTGCTTACAATTAAATTGAGATTTACGTATATATCCACTAATGACGCAGAATATAAATATATCTTCCGTGATTTGAATAACGTAGCAGATAGATAAGACGTAACCAAAGCCAGTTTTGTATAAACGGATCAAATCACATGCTTGCATCACGGCGCAGTAATAAACTTCGTAAAAAGGACCCAATGCTTGTCAATTCGTTGAAATCGGACTGACGGATATTGACGTTCGTTATTCAGTAGGATTCATCACCAAGCTAAGCGACGACATCAGCTTGTGCAATGATTGTGTAATTATGTATCGTTTTTAGTTGCTTAACCATTATAATATGTAACATGATGATAATGAATATATCTTCGAAAATGTACGCCAATTGTGGTTGAGATTAATAGGTTTTCATACGCTAGTTGTTTACACGTGTTTCATGTCTAATAGTCAAAATCGATTTTTATTCAAGGTCTCAAATCGAATGAGGAATAATGCATTTAGAATACGACTCTTTAAAACATTGACTTGCTGACTGGTTTATATTGCTCTTTGGCAATTTGATGAAACACAAAAATCAATAAGGATTTGTAGATATTTGGCTTCAGGACGATAAAGCTTCAACAACAAATTTATGAGTTTGAAATATCACCGAAGGAACTACATTGTCGATGTTTGGTAAATTAAGATGCCCTGCCTCGTACAAAATGTTTCAAAAAGCAGAATATTAGTGAACTTTTTAAGCTGGAGAAAATGTCCATTGTAAGCGAAATTCATTTCATTAATTACCGAAGTTACAAAAATGCGAACTTTATATTTCCTCATATCAGGTAGTATACGCTTTATAATTAAAAAAATAGAAAAGCATCGCAATGTCACATCCATTGTAGTGGATGTGAGCAAGTATATACATGGTAATTTCTTGATAGTAAGTTGGATGAATTGTTAAACAGCCACTTATTTGTAGAGTGTGAGAAAGCAATTAACCATAGATTCCGAGTAAAAAACTGTTTGCAACTATTTTGCTGATGTGCGTTTGGCAAGACATAGTCTTAATTTATCAAGCAAATGATGGCAAACATCGTGAAACCTTTGTATACGTGCAATTGATTTTAGCAGTACTTATAATTGTCATTCTCGGTAATTTGATCTTGTCACATTTATCGAATGTGTCTTATGGTCATCCAATGTTTGGCAGTACCAGTGGCATTGAGGTATACTATATTTTAACAAAATGTGTTTCTTTATTTCAGGAGCACCGGGTTCGTTGAGGTTTTAACCGTAGATTTTTAATTATACAGCATTGAATTTTGAATTGTGTCGATTTATAATCATTATAAATCACATAAAAAGCACTTTTTTTAAACAATCGGACTGTGTGAATAGCGGTTACATTTCCGTTAATTCGAAACCCGGTTTTACGGTCTTTTCGATGTACATTTTGGAAGATGCCTAGAATGAACTATGCTAATTTGATCTTACCTCGCCAATATTTCACCATTATTGTCATTACTACCTGGATTTGTTTTATTATGATAAACTGTGTACATTCTGATGCTATTTGTTCGGACTAACAATAACTACAGCTGATGCCAATTCGGAATTATTGTTCTAGTGAAATAGAATGCCGTGCAGAATGCAACATGAATAGAGTGAGCAACATATCTCTGGTGTCATGATAATTGAAAATCTGCAGAAAATAACGATTCTTCTTTTCAGGTTATATTTAAGTACACATAAGGTATAATAACTACAGGTCATCCAAAGATCAAACAATTATACTATTTTAAATCCTCCGACAGACACCAAGCTTTCATATTGTTGTTAATTATTGGAATGTATATATGTATACTTTTAATGGGACCAGGGTTAATCTTGTTTCGCACAAGGTTCAACCACACCTGTATTCCGAAGATAAAAATAGTTGGGCATTTTTTTAGCAATTAAGACCACAGAGGTTTTAAGCCATAACAGAATTTGATGTTTTTCATCAATTTATTGCAACTACACTCTTATACTACAGTGAGCTATATGATTAATAAATAGTTCATCAACATTTAGTAAAAATTCCGATTACAAATAACAAATTATATTTAAGTACACTTAAGGTGTAATAACTACGGGGCATTCAAAGATCGAACAATTATACTATTTCAAATCCTCCGACAAACACCAAGCTTTCATATTGTTGTTAATTATTGGAATGTATATATGTATACATTTTGATGGGACCAGGGTTAATCTTGTTTCGCATAAGGTTCAACCACACCTGTATTCCGAAGATAAAAATAGTTAGGCATTTTTTTAGCAATTAAAACCACAGAGGTTTTAAGCCATAACAGAATTTGATGTTTTTCATCAATTTATTGCAACTACACTCTTATACTACAGTGAGCTATGTGATTAATAAATAGTTCATCAACATTTGGTAAAAATTCCGATTACAAATAACAAATTATATTTAAGTACACTTAAGGTGTAATAACTACGGGGCATTCAAAGATCGAACAATTATACTATTTTAAATCCTCCGACAAACACCAAGCTTTCATATTGTTGTTAATTATTGGAATGTATATATGTATACATTTTGATGGGACCAGGGTTAATCTTGTTTCGCATAAGGTTCAACCACACCTGTATTCCGAAGATAAAAATAGTTAGGCATTTTTTCAGCAATTAAGACCACAGAGGTTTTAAGCCATAACAGAGTTTGATGTTTTTCATCAATTTATTGCAACTACACTCTTATACTACAGTGAGCTATGGGATTAATAAATAGTTCATCAACATTTGGTCAAAATTCCGATTACAAAATATTCGGCTGTGCAAATCGATTTAAATGTGTTTCACTTCCAACAAAATATAGTAAATGGATTCTGGTTTTTCATTTCGTATTTATAAATGGTTGCACTGCAATGAGGCGAAACAGAATTTCTTTATTCTGTGTAGAAGAACCCCATTTTCAAAGTACTTCGTTCGATGTAATCCACAAATGTACATCACAAACGCTTAAGTTTTTGATGCCTAACATATTCAGAATCACTAAACCGCCCTATTCTCATTATAGTTTATCTTGCAAGGCGGTTATATGGCTAGACAGACTGGGAAATACTTTGTGATTTGCATGTCAAGGACGATGAGCATCAGAAAGTATTATATGGAACTTTCCGACTTGCGGAGGACGCTTCATAGGATGCCTACAAAATAAGCGGTGAAGGGCAAGTTTTTGAAGAAACGTATCTTTAAATGCGAGACCATTCATATCTGTTTCGCAAACGTTTATTGTATCTCAATGGATTTGTACTTAATGGTTGACTTCATGATTTTAAATCAGTTAGAGAAAGATCGATATTAATAAGACCGTGATCCATTCTGTACACATGACACAGGCTTTTTAGGCATATTTAACATGCTCTGAGCAAGTAGTCTGTCGTTCTTCATCATATTCGGAATCATGATTATTGATGTTGATATAACTCATATTTCGCGAAATTTGTAGTTAAGTGATTCAGGTGGATGATTAGCTCGGTATGTATTTGAAGCGAATCGAACTACCAAATAATCAATAATTGTGAAATGCACTGTTTTCGAGAGCACCGCTATGATTTCAATTGTTTTTCTTCGGTGTTCATGACAAACGGTGTTCTACATCAACAATGCAACTGCATCCAAAGTAGAGTCTCAATTTGGCGCTTATTGCCTCGCACAAAAGATCTGTTCTGTCTAATTTTTGTTTAAAACATCCTTCCAATTTTTTCGCGGTTACCAGCAAATAAAAACTCTCCACTGAATATATAGAAACACATTTGCATGCATCTATATAACACACACACACACACTCCACGACCAGGTTTGTGCTGTTTGCACTCATCAGGTATGGACAGTGGGATGAGGATCCGCATGCGCTTCAAACAGTAGAATAATGGTGAACAATTTGCGCTTGTGTGCCACTGTTAGGTGCGGTTGGTACGATAAACTTGTTCAATCACATGAGGCCCCGCTCATCTGGACTGGGTTTGAAACCCATGACCATGGATATAAAAGAACATTTGCATCCATCTCCATCAAAAACACACTCCACACACGGTTTCGTGCTGTTTGCAATCATCAGCTATGGACAGTATGATGAGGATCCGCACTCGCTTGAAACAGTGGAAGGATGGTAAACAAGTTGCGCTTGTATGTCACTGTTTGATAAGGTTGGTACGACTTACCTGTTCAATCACATTAACCCCTCTCATGTAGACTGGGTTCAAAATTCATGACCATGGATATAAATACATATTTGCATGCATCTCCATCACACACACACAACGACCGGTTTTCGTGCTGTTTGCACTCATCAGGTAGGGACAGTAGGATTAGGATCCGCATGCGTTTAAAACAGTGGAGGAATGGTACACAAATTGCGAGTTTATTCACAACGTTTCCGATTTTGCATATCCAAATATTAAAGTGGATGTTTAAAATCATCATTTATATTGACAGTGTCTATTTTTGAAAAACAATTTTATGAATTCTTCAAAACATGGTGTATTAACTAGTTGCGATTTATTTGATGCTCGAGCGATTATTCTTCGATTGTTTCGCAAAACACCTACGCATTCAGAATGTCATTAGCCTACTTCAACATAGTTTAAGATAAACATCAATTTGGCGCGTATTGCCTCCCACAAAAGATCTATTCTGTCTAATGTTTGTTTAAAACATCCTTCCAATTTCTTCGCGGTTACCAGCAAATAAAAGCTCTTTACTGAATTTCTAACTGAATCTTAATTTCGAAATATATCCGTCATATTATAATACGGTGGAATGCTTTTGATTTCAACCACCATTTTTAGATCTCGAATTAAAATTTCCCTAAGTAGATCCGATTTGCACGATTCTTCATATCCTGATTAGATCGGTATATCATTACCACCTGCGTCCGGCTGTCCCCTTCTTGGCAGTTAACGAGGTGATTCCATGTTGCAAATGTTTACCTTTCTTACGGATATTAGCGATAATATTATGATTTGATTAAAGCTGTAGTTTATTTTCGTTTTTTTTCGAAAGTATCGAAATATTCGTGTATATTTAAATGACACAACTAATTGATCTAATCTGTTTATTTAAACCTATTTATTTGGAAGTTAGCTTATCTTGTTATATTATATTTTGAAATGCTCTTTTTGAAAACTGAAACTTTGTTAACTGTTGATTTTATGGTGGATGAAAATGGTCCTGCTAACCTTTTTGTATGCTTGCTAGAAATAGTGTTAAGTAATGGTGCATTACCTTGCAAAAAACGAGAATGATTTATTCTCGTGTACGTTAGACGTTTGTAAACCTATGATTTTTTTGTGTTCGTGAACGAACCAATTTTACAGAGATCATTCAATTTCTCAAACATGAACAGTTGAAATACAAACGTGGCAGTGCCGATGAAGACAATAAGTAGCAGTTTCTTATCTAGTAAAATGCTCTTCTGTTATTTTATCAGTGAATCAATTTAATGCAACTTCAATCGCCTGGATTCGATGCGAGTTTATCGTGACATTCGAAATGAGATTAAATAACGACATTTTGTGGATATGAGTGATGATATGTTTTTAAATTATCAACTGCCAGCAAATTGTAGGTCCGTGATCGGAAATGTTCATTTTGCAGGTAACGGAAGCGGATCACGAAAACGAAGTAAGAATTGAGCAAGCATTTGCAGATTGCCAAAGTACAATGCATTATTGCTTACAAAACTGTCAACTTGTAATTTACGGGGAGATATAGCTGGTACAACCAAAACTAATCGCAATATTGTGCTTATTTTATTATCAACGTCATCCACACATAAGGTTTTCAAATTTAACGTATTTGACTAATTAAAAACACCCTGTAAAATAATTAATGTTTCATCTATGGAGCTCACATAAGTTAAGGACTTAGATATGGATTTCACTGAAGTGAAGTCCCCCGCCGTGTGAGTTTCTTTCACATAAAGCGACCTACATGAGTGTATTGTTATCTCCCAAAATCAATATCTATTTTTGAGCAATCTGGTTGCCGTTTCGGCCCTATAACCTTGCACAGCAAAAATACATATTGATTTCACGGATCTACATGTGTCGTCCCACCACACGGAAGAGATTTACGATTTTTGGATTATTTTCAGATAATTGAACTGATCAGTATTCAACCAAAGGCCGTGATTGCACTGCTAAATAATTCGTATTTCACATATGAATCCCTGGAGTACTTTACAGCATTTTTTGTTGACCTTGCTTGAACTAAAAATCCTTATATGTATGCATCTACATGAGACAATTCACAACCGTTTCGTAAGATGCATATGGATTTGAACATGTTGTTAGTTATAGCCATATACGAGGACAAAAATATTGAACTATTTTCAACAGTTTTCCGATGTCTTCATTTATTAGGATTGTGACCACTCTGTACTTGATTGATTATTGCTTATAAAGCCAAATCTATATTGGAGTTTTTCGGTTGAAATATATAATACAATGGTCTGGATATGCAGAACTGAGATTTATCTAGGAACTGTGCTTATATTTTTCGTTTCACTCGGTTGCATTTTAAAATGTTTGCTATCTGTTTTCTGAAAACATACTTTTATATATATACTTCATTAGATGTTATATTAAATGTACCAAAAAAATATTCGAATATTGGAATATATAAATATATGATAAACTATTCGTTGTTCGAAAGTGTGTCAGGCAGATATTTTGGATTACAAAATGCTGGATTTTATGTTACTTTGTGAGTATGCAAACATAAAATTGTATGTTGAATGATGAAACAGAGTAATCCAATCTGTTGCTCGAAACAGAATTTTTATAGGACGTTAGTCAGCTTTATTTGCCTATTTATATATATTAATATCAGGAAAAATTTATTATTCGAGTATCGTTGTTCTGCTATGGTTTCCGCTGTTATTTTATAAACGGTAGTTACTGGACCAACAACACGTTACTATCTTGAATTGCGTTCTATGTAGTTGATACGAATAAAATGTTCCATAACATGAGCTAGTAAACATGTAGATTGCGTTGAAACCCATAATTATTATCATAAATGCACATTTACATGCATTTTCTTCAACCAGAAATATCACACTGGGTTATGTGCTGTTTACAGTCAATAGAAAATGACTGCATGACCAATTTGCATGCGCCGAAATAGCGGAATAATGATAATAAAATAGTTGCGCATGTATACCACTATTGGATAATGTTCGCAGTATAATCACACCAGCCCGAACGCATAAAGACAGTGTCTAAGCCTAACACCAAGAAAGTAAAATGTAATTTGAATGCATTTCCATTTGTCTCACACAAAAATACCTGTATTTAGGCCTCTTGTTGAAAACGCGTACGAAAACGTTTTTTTTATTTATCATCATAAGCATTCATAATTATATATATATATATATATAGTTATGAATGGGTTTAATCTTTTTGTTAATTATATATATATATAATATATATATATATATATATATATATATATATAATATATATATATATATATATATATATAATATATAATTCTCACCAGTCATATCAAAGCGTAGAGGGTGACACCGATAAGTCACTGGTCTGTTTGAAACTGAATCATCACGATAACAGATTTCTCTGAGCTAAATTGTCTGGGTAGCCTAGGATATACGCCACCCGCATGTGCGAACCTCATCTAGCTGCGCCAGTTGCAAAAGCCGCTCAAGAAAAAAGCCACTTTTTCCCGCTCCAGAAAAATAAGAATCAATAAAACAATGCATATTTCGAGTCGCACCTTTTACTTTGGGTTCTAAGAAAGCTCGAACAAAAGAATGGTACGAAACAAAAGCTTCTGACATGATTGCTCTGATAGATGAGATACGGTCAGAATTCTCTAGGTGCAAAAGTAAAGCTAACAGATAAAAACCAACGTGTTTTAAGTGCACCTGAATATAAGGTTCAACAGATTGCATTGCGAAGCGCAAATAACTATTGGACAGAAATTAGTCTTCGTATCTAAAACGCTGCGGACATTTGAAATGTTCACTGTATGTATAATATAATCAGAAGAGCCATTGAACCGAATAAATTACTTTCTGGGGACAGCACGGGTTAACCTCATGTACTTGAAAACATCGAGCGATTGTCGACTTTTAAATATTTAGATACTCCCCTTTCACGTGATGAGCTCAATATCAAAATAGACCGCTTAGCACATGGAAAGGCCACTGGTGACAACAGGATTTCACCTGAGGTCATTAAATGCTGAAAAGCAGCGTTATTAAAATCTATTCACTATTTAATTCTTCAGTGCTGGCAGAAAGAGTGTGTCCCACATGATATGCAAGACACAGAGATCATCACGCTTTTTAGGAATAAATGAGATAGAGGCAAGTGCAACAATTACTGAGAAATCTCCATTCAGAATGTTATAGGCAAATTTGCTAAAGTGATACAAATCCGACTGCACGTTGTACCTGATAGAATTTAATACGATTCTCAATTTGGCTCGCGCAAGGAAGGAAATAATGTTAAACTATGTAGCAATTATTAATCTCATATAAGTAAAAGGCCTACACATGATATTCGACAGTTTTAATCGCGACATAACCAAATTAAACCTCGGTTGTGTCAGATTTGTTTACATGAAACAAAATTGCAAACCAATTTTTAATCAATCTTGTTTCATTTTTGGCCACAAAACCCATGTATAGGAACGAAAAACATATTGATCCTATTATACTTCTACCTGATATTTAAACTGCTCAGTAATCAATCCAATGCTGTTTTTGATTGCAATGTTATTTGTTTTTCGATTCTAATTTCCTGGTGTTCTATAAAGCAATATACTTTATACTATGCTGGAACCAAAAATCTATATCTACTTGCATCTCAGTATAATTTAGCAATACGCGTATACAGACCGTTGTTATCTTTACATTTGAGGCCACACAACAGGAAAACCGTCGTGAGCTTTGGGATGTTCACCGTTAATTAAACCAAAACGTGAACTATGAATATACAACACATGCGCGTAGAGAATATATGAAACACATCCTTCATAAATAAGAAACCAATCCTTCTAGAACAAAACTACCAGTAAGACCGTTCTAACAATTATGAACAGTTATTGAATACTTGGCAGCTTTCACGAAACATATGAAGCTAGAATTCATCTGAAGTTTTTCAGGTCGAACAGGACATACAAAACATTGCCTAAAAAATTACTGTTCGGAATGTTGATCATTCCAATATCCTCGGTCAATCCCAAAATATCCCATATATATTTTTCAAATCCTTTTTTCATTTTGTTAAATCATGATGTTATGCTATAGTTTTATGTCAACATTTCTCTCTTCATTTTTTTATTTTTTGCACTTAGATTCGTGTCCGAATCTCGCACTATTTTTTAATAGAATTTTGGTTTTGGCTTTATTCATTTGAATTATTCAAAACCTAATTAGTTGAATTATTATCCAACGGAATTTAAAAAATTCTACTGCAATTTTTGAAATTCTAATAAAAATAATTCATTACCAATCAGCACGGACATTGTCATGACGGAAATTGGCGGATATAAACGTTGTTTGCTCTTGATGTTTTGAATATTAATAGTGTTTCTATGTTGTATTGCCATTACGATGTCAGACCAAATGTATCGAAATGGAGTATATCTTGTTTGAAAATCTGTTTCATATTAATTTGTGTGACTAAATGATTATTTTTCGTTAGACATATTTAACAAAAATTTGTAGTTATTATTTCAAAATGTATGTTGATGTGAACGACCAAATTTAACTCTAAGCCGAAATCGTGGTTTGTTAATGTAACTATGCTGATGGCCGCTTTCTCATTCGTCTCATATATGAATGTCATGAGAGAAAATCTTTTGTCCCATTTAATTCTGACATATCACATTGGTCTTTTGAATCAACCAGCTTCGTCGAAATCGTATGAAACAGGTTAGTCTGATTTGATTTCAATGATTTTGATTTGGTTTCCAATGAATGGTTGTGTACTTTAATTTATCTTCATTGATTTTGTCTGATAATCAAGACCGTCATAAAACATGTTGCCCTTTCAAATGATTGAATTTTATAAGTTATGTCTGTAAATTTAAACTTCATAGTCTGCAATTCGACCACTTACCATCACTAAATTAATTACAATCTCTGTTGCCAATGTGATTCACATATGTGGCTAATGACTCCAGTTGTTTCGAAAATCGTAAGGAATAGAATCACAGTTTCCGAGAAAATATCGTTGTTATGATTGATCATTCCTCGTAAAAACACATTATTCACACAATGTTCAACCTTTTACGAGTTCGAGAGTTTTCACCGTTAGCAGTGTTGATAAAAACTCGATAATTGAGAGAACAACGTTAGGTTTATTCTAAAATCATTTAAATTTATGTTTAGAAAACAGGATTTCACAATAATATTTACACTGTTCGGTTTCATCACTTTATAATCTCTAGAATATGGCTGGTTTAAAAAAAAACTCATTCTCTGTTCTCCAATTAATTTTATAGACACACAAGGTTGGTAGATATGATTCTGATAGCCCTTTCAATGTATCGTTATTTCTTCAAATGCGGTTTGATACAAGAGTTCAGCTGTAGAGTGTAACGTTTATTTTTAAGGCCGGTATGTACAAGTGGGCTGGTATTCACGATTGATTTTGCAAGCATTAATCAGTGAATTTTGGTAAAGATTCGAAATATGAAATGCGATATTCAAGGTTGAAGAGGCAATAGTATTTTCAATATTTTATACAAATATATAAATGTGCTCATGTTCAGTACATTTATAATTGAGGAATTTGAAATACAACATTCCAACGGTGAATAAAAACACTGTTCCGAATTTTCATTTTAAAGTATATTGTAATACGCATATGGGTCAAATACATAGAATACATTACAGAAGACGATATAAAATATCCGGTGTTAGAAATATTTCAAAAATACTTTGTATGTGAGGGTTAGCGTATCCCATATTTTTCTGTGTGAGTGTATGTGCCCAATGGCCTACACCGCTCAGCGCATATTGTAATTAAAGAAACATGTGACAAGCTTACATTGTAGATTATGGAAGCAGTAAATAGCAACAAACATTATAAGGCAATTGTTTGCATGTGTGAGCAGATTAAAGACAAACTTCGTGTATTTATTTCCATTATTCGAGTAAATGCTTTCCTAAAAGCCGTTCAGGGCATTGCCGTAGCATGCCTAGAAGACGCAGCAAATTGTATATCGTATTCAAATCTAACACGACCCAAATGACTAAGTTATATTCTTTAGTTTCACAACCTTGACTTTGTTTGTGATGATAGTACAAGTGAGAAACGTCGAAGCAGTATCATACATGTATTATTTTATGATTTGTATATTTCAGCGGACGTTCATTTTGGTAAGCTTTTTTGTGCACTTCATTCAGGTTGTTCTGCAGTAAAACACAATCAACAATACTGCGCTTACATTTTGATCACGATTAGCGAAAAGAAACATCTTTCGTTCATTATGAATATGTATATCGTTCATGCGTTCATGGAAGCAGAAAACCTCGGATGCTTATGGAATGTCATAAGTCATAATAAATGTTTTCAATATTCAAAAATTCATGAATGTGATATTTCAAATTTTGAAGTTATTTTGGATGCTCTAAATTCAGTTTCCGGAAACCACTGTGTTAATTTGCCATGGTCGAGTGCAAATTATTATAAACTATAACAAATATTCAAGAGTGATGTTTTGAGGACTGCCGCTTAGGGAATAATATGTATGGGTAGGTCAAAATTGGTTATGTTTGTAGAGCGAGAAAAACTGAGTGATAGTCTTTGTTTTAAGAACGGCAGAATAAGGTAACATATAGTAAATTCACGATTAATAATTCTTGTTTTTCTTGCTTATCGACGACTTCGAAATTGTATAGAAGATTTGACTAGATACGTTTTATCACTTATAACACATTCTCTTGCATATTAAATAAGCAATGCTGTTATAGACGAGCCCTAAGAAAAAAAACTGTTATTTGATTAATAGGAAGACATTTTCAAGCAAACACCAAATCCCAATTATATATTATCTAGTCATTCGCAATAAATTATCTTGCCCACTTAATTTACTATGAATTTAATGATGCAGAATATAAGACCGAATATAAATGAAGGTTTATGGTGATTTAAAATCGAAATGAATGAGTAAACTGATTTTTCAATAATCATATAGCATAAGCTTAACATTTAAAACAATTATCTAAACACAACATAAATTGCAGATCATTATTTTTGTTTTGAATGTAAATGTTTCACAAATTCATGAAAGAATATTTATAGTTGTAGTTTTCAACTGTTAAAACTTTGACGCAATAGCTGTCATATGAAATTATTCTTGATTTTACAACATTTTTCTAAAATTGATAGTTGAGACAGAGAGATGAAAACAACTTTGGATATTACCTTATACCTGTTATCCGTTATCCGACTAACTTAATAAGCGCATGCAATTTTTAATAAAGTTAAATAGAATTTAGTGACCAATACATTCGTTCAACATTATTTTTTCTACATTTATAACAAACATGTTGGAAACAACAAAGCTCGTTTCATTATTTATGAGGTTGAACTATTGTTCGAACAAATTTTAGGTGACTGCAGTCGAAGAGATAATTATGTTGAACGAAAACAAAACTGATCTCAATAAGTTGAAATTTTAGAGTCGCCAATTGGAGCATAGCTACAGTTGAAGTGGTTTCAGGAAAACATCATAATCTGAACCAACGTCTTGATATTTATTTTGTACTCCATTTGTAAAACACATTGCTAACATTTATCGAAGTTAAGAGCGAATTGAATAGATTATTGGTGATTTAAAGCTCTAACAAACTCATATATATGAAGCACTTCTAGCTGCACGGGATGAGTAAACTGACTACCGCGTTTTTATCGTAAATTGCGCGTGAGGCCAGGAAGTTTTGTTACTTTGAACAATAATGGCATGTGAATATCTAGTTGGAAAGTGCAACTGGGTTAAACATCCGGGGTTTCATTATGCAACAGATACAAGTAGACGTGAAATACGAATAAATGCAGCAGCAGTTGTTGATCAACAATTTAAACTCTATGATGAATGACACTTATTCCTGATATCAGTAAATCTCTTGAATTTCGTATCAGATGTGTATTGATTGAGTGTTTCGGCTGAAGTCTCACAGCTTTGTGGTTTTGATAATTTAGTATAATGTATAGCATGCTCTTTTTTGGTCAATGAGTTTGATATTATGAAAATGCCTAAATGGGTAAGGTTCTTTTCACAAGCTATCCAATGGATATATATATATATATATATATATCTAGATATATCTATATATATATATATATATATATATTATCAAGTAATAATTGAGTGAATAAATTCTGTTCGATTTCAGCCTCACCGGAAACCCTCAATAAGTTAAGAAAATATCTAGGTTCGTCTACAAAACAATATAATCAGAGTAAATTTGTTCATAGGATATTTTAATGCACAAACCAAATAAACCGATTCAAATTGACTTTGAAAGTTTATTAATATAATTTTTAATCCTATTCAAATGTCCATTCTTATTACCCATATTTAAACTAAGCTGCCGATCTGCCGCTGAAATTCAAGATTCAAGATTCAAAATTGATGCTCCCATCACACAGTTTATTGTTATTGATGAGGTCATGGAACGTATATTCTTGGAAAAAATGGTTGCAAACTTTTAATTGCGAAATTTCTTTTCGCCAACGGAGATGAAATTTCGAATGTATTGCTATCGTGCACGAATGATTCATTAGCGCTTGACTCGGTAACGAAGGTGTTGTATATGTGTTTTCTTACACTTTCGGACGCTACTAAGATATTTTCAACGATTTTAACAAAGTCAGTAACATATTGCTTTTACAAAATCATATACGTTAAGAAATATTTGGACCAGATCTTTGACGGTTGTGCTAAAACGTGTCAGATAACATGCGCGAGTAACTATGATCGGATTTCAATACCGATCGTTTAAAATCACCACCAAAAGTTTACAAGGAAACCTGGACGGGCCTCTCCTGTTTATTATATATATCAACGTTTAACCGTTCATGAAAAATCTTCTTTATTTGTGTTGTTTGCGGAAGGCATGAGAATTTGACCAAAGAATTTCAATCACATTTGGATGCCATGAACAATTTTCATTGTAGAGTAGAGCAGAGAGTGAAAAAATAGCAATTTATTACCAAGAGTAATGCTTGTTGGCATTTGTCTCATAGAGCAATTTATTGTATCTTCACTTCATCGAATAAGATGCGAGTTAACGAGGACAGTTAAACTTGAATAATTCACATCATTTTTGAAAACGTCAGTAATATTGTGTTAACAAATGAACAGCTATCGCAATTTGTGTGGTTGATTGGCAATTCATTCGGTTTTCGATCATTGTACAGAAACCGGAAAAAAATTACCAGAACAACGTAAGTATTGAGCAATTATTTGTGAATTACAAATCACAACAACTTTCTAAATTGTATCATGCATTAACAATGTTTCGACTTGTAATGAGATGTGCGATTAGGCTGGTACGACCAATACTGTATGAATCGCTAGTCAGAAACTATTCGATCATACTCGATCCGCACATAGGGTAATCAATTTTAATACCACTATTTATAATACTGCTAATCACCATTTGCATTGCTTGTTGTTTTATTCACAAAGCTAGCACAAGGCATGTGCGGTTGGAGTTTAAAATATATGCAATCATTTTTCAATATATTCTTCTCATGCTAAATGTTTTGGTAAATGTTCCATATCAATTTTCGATTCATCAAATATGTAGAATATCTAGTGCATGATGTGTTTGAAAGTGTGATATGAATTTAATGTTATTATTTGTTTTGGTGATATACAACGGCATCTACACATGGCTGTTTTTTTGAAATACGCCGTTTACAACCATTGTTTGTGAAGTTCATATTTCACGATCAACTTTCGCTATTTTTCCCGAAATGAGGATCAATATTCATGATCGTTTATCATTAGGTGCTTACGTTACTTTTAACCTAACTATCATAGACATTATTCGTACGCAACACAGGGATCAAAATAATAAACTACACTGCAAGCAGATGCAATCAAGTTAAATAGGAAACGACATTACATCTGATTAGTTTGAAAAAAGTTACTATTGGGTTATGGTCTCTTTTGGCAGATTTTGAAACGTAGGATATGAGTGCAACCTTGTGGGACAGTAAACTATCGAATTGCTACGTAGTTTTTAGGAGAGTATGGCAGTATTTAACGTGCGTTACATTGTATCAACCATCAGGCAAAAATATTCTTATGTGAAGCGAACAGCTGAAAATTACTTCCCCGTTTGCAAATGCAATTATATGTTGCGTTATCTTTGATGCAAATTAATCTTTAAAATAGCTAATTGATTATCGTTTGAAAACAAAGAATGATTATGTATGGCAACATACAAGAATCAAGCTCATGGAAAACCGATCTTAATTGTCCTACTTGACAACGCCAAAATAACAAAAACCAAGGATGGAGATTTGGGAACATGGCTTCAACGTTTTATCTGAACTAACATATCAATATAATAAGTGAAATGAACTCCTCTACTGATTTTCTTCAAATGTCTCCCAAAGAAAATTGGGTCGACATATGTTCTAATAAATTTGCTGAAATTCCAGCACATTTATTTTTTGAGATATCGTGGATTAACTTATTGCTTTCTTGCTTGTCTAAGACACTTCGTGTATTAGTCCCGGCGCCAAAATTTGAATTGCAGACTTCATCTATTCTGATCTCTAACAACTGTATTATGGCCTTCTTTCTCACAACGCGAACGTCAACTACACAAGTGCCGTTGTAGAACAGTTTATATGGACAAGAATCTGGACGCATGATTCGAATGTTTCCGAATCGAAATTTCATTAAATCAGCGTCTCCATTTAGATTGACATAGGAAACATCGTAAACATATCTAGTTGTGTTTAACAATAAATAGGAAAATCATTTGGCGAAAACACTTGTGGCTTAATATCATGAAGATCCCTAAATGAGGTTAGAATTCTTTTTTCTTCCTAAATTAACACAGCCTTTTTTATATTGGTGAAGAGACGTAATCGAACATACCGGAAGGAATCATTTACGTTTGATCTCGCCGGTTTTTTTAAACAACGCGTTTATTGTGTACATCATAACTAAATCCATGTGATTGGTAATTTCAAACGTAAAATTCCTTTTTACTGACTGATTAAATATGAAATTTGCACGCTTCGAAAAACGTAGCAAAAACAATTCATAAAATGACAGTTTATTCACAATATTAGTTATTCTCTAAGCAGCTTTTGCGGTTTTAAATGTATACTACTATTATATAAACTACTATCGAATTGATTTTATTATAATCTCAAACTGACATCTTCAGATCATTCAAAAGTGCGCTTATTATTGATATGCAATAAACTATTAAAGCAAAATATATATTCGATTTCCGTGACAACGACAACCATTAACAATTCAAAGGAATCCGGTCAAAAATTAAATTGAGAACCGTAAATTGAAAGTTAATTACTACTTGTCTTTCAGTTGACATTTCAATGCACATATAAAATACACCGTTCATAATTGATCGTTTTATCTCAATCATATACTTGTAAATCGTTTTAAAAGTTTTGTATTAATTACGGTAATTTAACGTAAATTCTAACTTATGATGAATCGCGTAAATTTACTGTAATTATACTCAACTTTTTTATACTATCAAAATGAGGATCCTGAGCGTATTCTGCCTACCTGATGAGCGCAATCAGCAGAAGACCGATCATAGTGTATCTGATGAGAATGCATGCATATACGTTTCAAAACACACGTATAAAATTCATCAACATCATTATGTAGACCGGAGACATATAGCTATCGATAATAACATCACCACACAGTGGCAATCAATTTTAAACTGTTTTCTAAATTCTTCATTTCTCAAGTTCTGTTGATCCTCATCCTTATATCAACAAATGCTGAGCGCAAACAATGCAGAAACCAGTAATACAGAATTTATTTTTGTGATGGACATGCACGATACGTAATGTTTTATGTTCAATCTCATGGATTAAACCCATCAACTCTTGTGTATGTAGAATTTATCCCACGGTGGCCTGCTATTTGAATTATGTCCCTCGGTTTTCCACTGTTCAAAATCTTGCGCGTTCAGATCTTATTAGCTTCATAGGACGAGTGAATGCCAAACTAAAAGAACGATATTTGGTTATTGAGGGAACATCACACAATCACCCGAGATATCTACACTGTATTTCATTATATTTATATTTGTAAGTTTGGTTCATAATTCATTATAGCATAATCTGAGGTTCTTCAATTCAAACTACACAATAGTACAATACTACTAGTGGCCATATGATTACAGGTGAAATAGATTTTATAAAGTTAACTATAGCTCCAAATATAGTTCTAATTTAAAGTTAGATAATTCAAATTTTACATGTCGGGCTCTAATTTAACAGTTGTTTTATTGCATTATATATGAATTATGTGCCATAATGTATTGTCAATGAAATTGTCATTAAACCAGCTAGTTGTGATCTTGACCGCCCACACTACCTGCATTGTATAAAGCGTAGAATGCAAGCTGACGCCAAACGACCGTGTAGTACATATCAATGTGAGCGATGCGGGGTAGATTGTCTTTTTAGAAGCGGTCTGTTTAGTCATTTTAAAATCTGTATAACATGGAAATTATTGCGATAGTGATGTACATCAAGGAAGTGAAATAAGATTTAAATTCAAAATGATCTAAACTTATTAATTGAAGATTCAGTGTTCTAGAGTAACAGGTAAATTCAAATTGGTTGAGTGGTTTTACTAAAGAACACGTACAATAAATATCAACCAGAAATATCACGCTAAGTTTTGTGCTGTTTACACACATTAGAAAATGACTGCATGACCAGGATTTGCATGCGCCGAAATAGCGGAATAATAATATTGAAATAATTGCGCATGTATACCACTGTTGAATAATGTTCGTAGTCCAATCGCACCAGCCCGAACGCATGTAGACTCTGTTTAAACCTAAAACCCACAACGTAAAACGTAATTTGAAATGCAATTCCATTTATCTTACACACAAATACCTGTGTTAGGCCTTTTGTTAACGACTCTTACGAAGACGATTTTTATAATTAAAATCGTAAGCTTAAACATATTCATACATTCTGATTACTCACTGGTCTGTTTAAAACTGAATCATCACGATAACAGATTTTTCCGAGCCGAATTGTCTAGTTAGCCTAGGATTTACGCCACACGCATGTGCAAACCTTATCCAGCTGCGCGATTTGCAGAAGCCGCTCAAGCCGATTTGAGCAAGACAAATTAAATTTAACTCTCTTCAGAAAAATGAAATTCGATAAATCAATGGATATGCCGAGTCGCACCTTTCACTTAGGGTACTCAGAAAGCTCAAACAAAAGAATGGTACGAAACAAAAGCTTCTGATATGATTGTTGTGGTGGATGAGATACCGTCAGAATTCTCTAGGTTCAAAGGTATGCCAAAAGATAAAAACCAACGACTTTTAAGTGCACTTAAATATAAGGTTCAACAGACTGCATTGCGATGCGCAAATAACTATTGGACAGAAATTAGTCTTCGCATCTAAAACGCTGCGGATATTTGAAAAGTTCACTGTATGTTCAATGGGATCAAAAAAGACATTAAACCAAATAAATTACTTTCTAGGGACAGCACGGGTTAACCTCATGTACTTGAAAACATCGAGCGGTTGTCGACTTTTAAATATTCAGATACTCCCCTTTTACGTGATGAGTTCAATAATAAGATAGACCGCTTAGCACACGGAGAAACAGCGTTATCACAATTTATTTACTATTTAATTCTTCAGTGCTGGCAGCAAAAGTGTGTCACACATGATATGCGAGACACAAAGATCATCACGCTTTTTGGGAATAAATGAGATAGAGGCAAGTGCAACAATAACTGTGAAATATCCATTCAGAATGTTATAGACGAATTTGCTAAAGACATACAAATGCGGCTGCACGTTGTAGCTAATAAAATTTACTTCGATTCTCAATTTGGCTCTCGCAAGGAAGGAAATAATGATAAACTATGTAACAATTATTAATCTCACATACGTTAAAAGCCTACCCATGAAATTCGACTCTCTAATTCGCGACATAACCAAATTAAACATCGGTTGTGTGAGTTTTGCTTACTTGAAACAAAATTTTTAAACCAATTTTTGATCAATCTTGTTTCATTTTTGGCCATAAACCCATATAGAGAAACAAAAAAAACATATTGATCACATTGGACTTTTATCTGATAAGTAAACACCTCAGTAATCAATCTAATGTCGTTTTGATTGCTATGTTATTTGTTTTTTGATTATAATTTACTGGTGTTTCATGAAGCAAATAACTTTTAACCATGCTTGAACCAAAAATCCATACCTACTTGCATCTCAGTAGAATTTCGAAATACGCGTATACAGAACGTTATTATCTTTACAGTTAAGGTCACACAAAACGAAAACCGTCGTGAAATTTGGGTTGTTCACCCTTAATCAAACCAACAAGTAAAATATTAATATACATCACATGCGCGTGAAGAACTTATGTAGCACATCCTTTAAAAATAAGGAAACAAGCCTTTTCAAAAAAAAACTACCAATAAGAGGGTGCTAACAATTATGAGCAGTTAATGATTAATTGGCATCTTTCACGAAATTTATGAAGTAGCTAGAATTCATCTGGCTTTCTCCAGCTCCAACATGACGTACAAATCATTGCTTACAAAATTACCGTTCGAAATCAAGATCATTTGAATATCATCGGTCATTCCCAAGATATACCCTATATGTTTTTGCAATCCTTTTTTCATTTTTTTAAATCATGTTGGTGTGCTATATTTTTATGTTAATTATGTAAATTGCTTAGTTTGGCACTTCTATTCGTGTCTGAATCTCGCACTATTTACTAATTAAATTTTGGTTCTGGCTTTATTCATTTAACTAATTTAAAACTTAATTGGCTTAATTATTATCCAACATAATTTCAAATTTTTTACAGCAATTTTAAAAATTCGAATAAAAATAATAATTCATAACCAATCAGCACGGACATGTTCATGACAGACATTGGTGAATATAAACGTTGTGTGCTCTTGAAATTTCCAATAATGATTGTTTTGCTGTGTTGTATTGCGATTTCAATGTTAGACCAAATTTATCGAAATTGAGTATTTCTAATAAAACGTTTGCCAATATCACTACATATATAACTTGCTTAATAATCTATTTCATAGTAATTTGTGTGACTAAATGATTATTTTTCGTTAGACATTTATAATAAAACTTCTAGTTATTATTCTAATTTGTATGTTACCGCTAAGCCAAAATCATGGTTTGATCATGTAACTATGCTGGTATCGCCTCTAGTGTGTGTGTGATGTATGCATGCCATTGAGAATCATTTTGTAGCATTCAATTCTGATATATCCTATTAATATTTTTAATCAACTTCCTCGGCTAACACCTTATAAACAAGGTTAGTTTATTTTGAATGCCAATGAATGGTTGCTTACCTTTATTTATCCCAATCGTTTTTGTTTTGATAATCATGACCATCATAACACCTGTTGACGTTATATATTTTCGAAATTTAGAACATATGTCTGTACATGTATAGTTCACAGTCAACAATTCGACAATTCACGATCACTTAATTTATTACGATTTCTTTTCGCTTCACAAATGTGACTGATTACTTCAGTTGTTTAGGCAACCGTTACGATTAGATTCACAGTTTTCGAAAAACATGTATTTTGTTTTATTGATCATTCGTCTTACAGATACTTTATTCTCACAATGTGCTAACGTTTTAGGTTTTCGAGAGTTTTCATCGTTAGGAATCTGGATAACAAATTCGATACTTGAAAGAACAGTTTATCTTGCAATCATATAAATTTATGTTCAATGTCACAGCATAATATTAACATTGTTCGGTTTTATCACATTCAAACAAGTTAAAAGATGTTTGTTGTTAACAAAAACTCACGCTGAGTCCTCCTGTCAATTTTATAGCCGTGCAAGGTTAGTAGATAGGATTGTGATTTTCCGTTTAATGTATCGTTTGTTCTTTAAACATGAGGTTTGGTTTAACAGCTGAGCTGTAGAATTTGGCGATTAATATTTAGACTGCTATGTACAAGTGGGCTAGTATTTATGTTAACTCTAAATATACATCACATGCGCGTAAGGAGTTTTTAATCCACATCCTTCAGAAATTTGGAAACAATCCGTTTTAAAGAAATTACCAATAACACCGCACTCAAAATTATTAGACGTTATAGAATAATTGGCAGCTTTTACGAAGTTTATGCAATAGCTTAATTGTAACTGGCTTTCTCCAGCTCTAACATACGTAGCTAACATTGCCTGAAAAGTGCCAAATACCTCAGTCAATCCCAAAAGATCGCATATGGCTTTTTCAATTTTTTTTCACATTACTATGATATGCTACATCTTTTTGTCACAATTTCTCTCTAAATTTCTATGTCTCACACTTCGATTCGTATATCAATGTCGCACTATTTTCTGATACAAGTTCGTTTTTTACTTTGTTTGATTTGAATAAATTATATAAACTCTATTATTTCATTGAATGGAAACTTAAAAGTCAATTGTTTAAATTATAATCAAACGGTATTCAAATTTTTGCTCCCATTTTCAAAAATTTTACTCAGAATAATGACTGATTGCCAGTCAGCAAGGCCTTAGTAATTTCGGAGAGTAGTTGATTTAAAAGTTGTTTTCACGTGATTCTTTGAGTGATGATTTTGTTTCTGTGTTGTATTGGGATTTCGATGTTACATTAAATTTATTGCAATGGGGTTTAGCAATTAAAATGCTTCCGAATATCACTACATATATATCTTGCTTGAAAATCTGTTTAATAGAAATTCGTGTGAATCAAACATTTTTTGTTAGACATGTTTAACGGAAATTAAAGTTATTATTTCAAATTGAATGTTAATGTGAACGACCAAATTTAACGCTAAGTCGAAATCATAGTTTTTTTAATGTAAGAATGCTGGTGACCGCTCTTTTATTCGTGTCCTATATGCATGTCATTGGAGGAAACCTTTTGTCCCATTTAATTCTGACATATCCTATCGGTCTTTTGAATCAACCAGCTTCGTCGAAATCGTATGAAATAGGTTAGTCTGATTTGATTTCAATGAATATGATTTGGTTACCAATGAATGGTTGTGTACCTTAATTTATCTTCATTGTTTTTGTCTGATAATCAAGACCGTCATAAAACATGTTGCTGTTTAAAATGTTTGAATTTTATAAGTTATGTCTGCACATTTAAACTTCATAGTCTACAATTCGACCACTTACCATCAATAAATTAATTACAATCTCTGTTGCCAATGTGATTCACATATGTGGCTAATGACTCCAGTTGTTTCGAAAATCGTAAGGAATAGAATCACAGTTTCCGAAAAAATATCGTTGCTATGGTTGATCATTCCCTGTAAAAACACTTGATGCACACAATGTTCAACCTTTTACGAGTTCGAGAGTTTTCACCGTTAGCAGTGTTGATAAAAACTCGATAATTAAAAAAACAACGTTTAGTTTATTCTAAAATCATTTAAACTTATGTTTAAAAAACAGGATTCCGAAATAATATTTACATTGTTCGGTTTCATCACAGTATAATCTTTAGAATATGGCTGGTTTTAAAAGAACTCATTCTCTGTTTTCCAATCAATTCTATAGAAGCACAAGGTTAGTAGATATGATTCTGACTTCCCTTTCAATGTATCGTTATTTCTGTAAATGCGGTTTGATACAAGAGTTCAGCTGTAGAGTGTGACGTTTATGTTTGAAGTCGCTATGAACAATTGGGCTGGTATTCACGATTGATTTTGCAAGCATTAATCAGTGAATTTTGGTAAAGATTCAAGATATAAAATGCGATATTCAAGGTTGAAGAAGCAATAGTCTTTTCAATATTTTATACTAATATATAAATGTGCTCATGTTCATTACATTTAAAACTAGGGAATTTGAAATACAACAGTCCAACGGTGAATAAAAACACTGTATCGAATTTTCATTTCAAAGTGTATTGTAATACGCATATAGGTCAAATACATAGAATACATTATAGAAGACGATATAAAATATCCGGTCTTAGAAAAATTTCAAGAAATACTTTGTATGTGAGGGTTAGCGTATCCCATATCGTTCTGTGTGAGTGTCTGGGCCCAATGGTCTACAGCGCTCAGCGCATATTGTAATTAAAAACATGTGACAAGCTTACATTGTAGATTATGGAAGCAGTAAATAGCAACAAACTTTATAAGGCAATAGTTTGCATGTGTGAGCAGATTAAAGACAAACTTCGTGTATTTATTTCCATTATTCGAGAAAATGTTTTCCTATAAGCCGTTTAGGGCATTGTCGTAGCATGCCTAGAATACGCAGCAAATTGTATATCGTTTTCAAATTTAACACGAACCAAATAACTCAGTTATTTTCTTCAGTTTTACAACCATGACGTTGTTCTTGATGATAGTATAATTGTGCAACTTCGTAGCAGTATCCAACATGTAAGCTTGTTTGTGCACTGCATTCAGGTTGTTCTGCAGTAAAACACAATTAACAATACTGCGCATACATGTTTATCACGATTAGCGAACAGATTTATCTTACGTTCATTATGAATATATATATCGTTCATGCGTTTAAGGAAGCAAAAAACTAAAATGCTTATGGAATGCCATGTGTTATATTAAATGTTTTCAACATTTTAAACTTTATGAATGTGATATTTTAATTTTAACGCAATAGCTGTCATATGAAATTATTCTTGATTTTACTACATTTTTTTTAAAATTGATATTTGAGACAGAGGGATGAAAACAACTTTGGATATTACCTTATAACTGTTATCCGTTTTCCGACTAACTTATTAGGCGCATGCAATTTTTATTAAAAAGAAATAGAATTTAGTGATCAATACATTCGTTCAACATTATTTATCCTACATTTCTAACAAATTTGTTGGAAACAACAAAGCTCGATTCATTGTTTATGTGGTTAAACTTTTGTTCAAATAAATCTTAGGTGACTGCAGACGAAGCGATATTTATGTTGAATGAAAACAAAAATGTTCTCAATAAATTGGAATTTCAAAGTCGCCAATTGGAGCATAGCTACAGTTAAACTGATTGCAGGAAAACATCATAATCTGTACCAACGTCTTGATAATAATTTTGTATTCCATTTGTAAACACATTGCTAACATTCATCGTAGTTGAGAGCGAATTGAATAGATTATTCGTGATTTAAAGCTCCAACAAACTCATATATATGACGCACCTTTAGCTTCACGGCATGATGAAACTGACTACCGCGTTTTTATTGTAAATTGCGCGTGAGGCCTAGATGCTGTGTTACTTGAAACAATAATGGCGTTGGACATGTGAATATCTAGTTGGAAAGTGCAAGTGGGTTAAACATCTGGGGTTTCATTATGTAACAGATACAAATAGACGTGAAATACGAATAAATGCAGGCAGTCATCGTGGTTGATCAACAAGTTGAATTCTATGATGCATGACACTTATTCCAGATATCAGTAAATCTCTTGAATTTCGTATCAGATCTGTAGTATTTGATTGTTCCGGCTGAAGTCTCACAGCGTAGTAGTTTTGATAATTTAGTATTATGTATAGCATGCTCTCTTTTAGTCAATGAGTTTGATATTATGAAAATGCCTAAATGGGTAACGTTCATTTCACTAGCTATCCAA
>JACCGJ010015046.1:0-16212 GCA_013407085.1 Atriophallophorus winterbourni | reverse complement strand
CTTAAAAAGAAACAAAAAACGTATTTTAACATTTTGATCATATCTGTCTAGGCCTAGACAACCTGACAGCAAATTAGCCAAGATGCAGTCTATGACTGTGTTTCACTTTACCTCGACTAGGCTAGTGATTTCATACACCACACATTGTTCACGCATATTATTGCATTGTTTCCTGAATAGATGACCTCACATCGTGCTGGTGAAGAGAACACCTACCTTACTCTCCAGATATTCGGAAACAAGAACGTGTGAAAAGTACGAACTGTATACTCGATATCGAAGTGCCGGGTGCTCAACCGCATACCGTCGAAGGAAATCTGGGTGCGTGATTGGATTTTAGCCACCTTCAGCCCCGTGAAACTTGAACTAAACTGATAAAAAGCATATCGTTTAACTCGAAAGCGTACAGCGTCTCACAACTCGCATGATTGAGGGTCAGCGAGGGAAACCTTACGCTGCACGCCTGAAGTCCCTAGATCTTTTTTCACTTATGCGCCGTCGTTTGAGAGGTGACTTGAAACCTTTAGGATCTTAAAGGGGTTAAGTGGCGTTATCATGACCGACTTCTTTGCCTTAAGTCCTGAGCTGTGCACCCGGGGCCATTCACTCAAACTTGCTAAGGAGTGATGTTGACTAGACTCCAGGAAAAACTTTTTCAGCCTCAGGGTAGTGAATTTCTGGAACCGGCTTCCAAAAAACGTATATACAGCAGTTCTGTCGCAAGTTTTAAGCCGGGTTTGGATCGCATCTGGGGTAAACTTTTTCCTGAAATATCCCCCTAATTTTTATGCAAGATTATGTTGCTCATCATTTTTAGCGTTGTTTGATAAGTAAGTAAATGCTGAGGTTCTGTTTGTTTGATACACAACTCTTCTCAAGCTGACCGCTCACCGTACTGGTGAGGAGAAATGTATTTTTATCTTTCCAGCATAATTCATTACGTGGTGCTTCCTAAATACAACCCGGATAATCGCTTGGCATCGCGACCGTCGAGGATATCCAAATCACAATAAGAATAAACGCTTTGGCAGTGGTAGTTGCTTCTCTGCAGCTTTCCGATGAAAGAAATTCTAGACGCTCGGTTGGCTCGTTTGCCACTTACTGTCCTGTGCAACTGAACTGAACTGAACTAAACTGATGACCTTGAATTAAAGAGGATAATTTGATTGCTTATTCTTGTATTCTTTGTTCCTCCTCGGCTCTATGGCGGACAAAAGAAAGCTACAAAGCGATATAGACCGTACCCTAAAACGGGTTCAAGATGGTCGAAGTTCATTTCAGGTTGGTTTTCGATCGTAAAAGTGTGTAATTCATCTATTAATTTACTGTCCATGTTTACACTGATTATTTTTTATCGTTTTCTTTATTAGTTCAGTTCAGTAAGCACTGGACTGTAAGTGACTGATAATCTAATCAAGCGTCTAGAATCTTTGTCAGTAGAACGCTTCCGATGAGCTTTCACTTCAGGAGGAGCCCACCGTCAAAAATATTTTTTTTCGTCTGTTCGGTGAACGCTTCGCCTAAAATTTATCCGTTCTGTCTTCAGCGGGCTCAATTTCTAGCGGATTGAAGAAAAGACAAAAATAGGTTCAGTGTTTTATTTTCGTTTTTTATGAGCTGCATCAATAATTTATTAGTTTTATTCTGTCCATACTAAATGAACAGCTATTCAATACGCGTTGGATCAGCATTTGTGGAGACGTTATGACTTGAACCCCTTAGTAGTGTTTTGGCAGACCTGCACAGATGTGCAATCGTGCAGTAATTTGTGCTGTGCGGCTAACACCGTGCTAAATAGATTGGCCAGAGGTAGTGAGCTGCATGCTGAAACAGGCTGGAGTCTCACAACCATTTCCTGTTCTTTTTTCTTCCTCATGTCTTAAACGCGGACTATGATAATGTCACGTTTTGAAGGACTAGACGGATATGATAATGAAAATAGAATATAAATGATGAGAAGAGAATGTTTCCGCATACATTTCAATTTAGCACGGTGTTTGCTGCATTGTACAAAAGTGCTGCACAATTGCACACATGTGCAGTATCTTTACCAGTAGGGCGCTCATTCATTGTTGTCATTGGTGTATAAAAATGTGGTCGACCTACATTCCACAATACATATTTGTGTAAAATGGTAACCACCATGTCAAAAATTACTTTGCCCGTCTAGTGGCTGGAATCATATAACCCACCGTTCCATATTAATAAAACCAGAGCTAAGCACCGATGCCATCGGCCACGGCAGCCTAGTTAGCAATAACAAAACTCGTTCACCATTGCAAGAGTTGCAGTTTGAATATATGAAAGTGGGGATGTAGCATTTCACTTGATCATGAAAGCCGAATGTTTAATTGTTTCGCGTTCTACACTTCTATTTGGTTTTAAAATAGTTGATCCGAATGGCTTTCTGTATTTGACACTCGCTGTCTGCGAACAATCGCTCGGTAGTAGCATCATGTTGTTAATTCAGGCATTAACCACGTCATACCACACCTTATTCACAGAGCATGATAGGTATTGTTAACGAAATTTTATTAAATGCATGTTCCGTTCATCTTAGTTTGTTTGTGACTGCTATTCTATATATTTAATAGCTTTGCAACTCCCACCCTCTTAGAATTTTATTGTTTGGTTAGTTGAATGGCAGTCGAGCATTTAAAAATTTCTATCAGTTTAAGGATGTCCCTGTTGATAGTGTAAAAACTGAATGGTCAATCAATGACATGACTTATTCGGAGGAAGAATCTGACCACAGCATTATGCTCAGCAGGAAATATTCATTTGTCTAGATGGAGTCTAACTGATAACTGGAAGCCTTATGCTATATGGTTGCTAATCGAAGTCAGTGGCGCGAATGTAGTTTATTGTGTCATCATCATCATCATCACAGACAGCACTACACCGGTAGCACGTACTGAATGCTTAACTGCCACACAACCATGAAAAAGTAAAATCCTATAAAACGGGGAAGGGTGGGGCTTAAATTGCTACGGGTTCTATAAAAGAGTAAGCACAAGCAAACTGGGAAAAGGTGCCTACACCTCGAATGAAACATGCATTCAAGCAAGTTTCGTGAACGAGTAGGGCGACATCAGCATGGCAGCTTCCTTGCGGCTTTTATTGTTATGCATCATAATAAGCTTTTCTCGTCACTCCGCTTGACAACATACAAGGTTAAGCAAACACTCCAAGATGTTTAGTGCAAGACCGCCATTGAACACGGTTTCGGGACATATCCTGAAGCGTAACTAGCCATTGCGATATCTGATCGCGGGAACACCAGCCTGGAAGACGCGCTGCGCCGACTTTGGAAAGTTTACTAGTAAGGGTTTTTAACTTTTTATGTCATGTGACTGTTTGGCCACCCCGAGATTTACGCCAATCTGGATGTGGTGTCGCAAAAAGAATCTGTTTCGGAAGTCGGTGGTCCGGCATCCGTAAAACGTGACCCAACCAGCGTAACCTATGCAGGTTGATTTGCTTCTCTATATCGACATTACTACCGAACAACTTATTTCGGAGAGCATCGGTGCGTATGCGATTGTAACAGCTAACTCCTAGAATGCTGCGGAGACACCGGTTGTCAAATACTTGGAGACGCTGAATGTGTTCTTTACGTAAGGTCCAGGTTTCGCACCCATACAGTAACACAGCCCGAACTGTCGCTTTATAGACTCTACCCTTGAGTAACAGAGACAGTCCTTTCTGACGCCAGAAGTGACCTAGGTTGCGGAATGCTACGGTCGCTTTAGAAATGCGTGCCGAGACCTCGTCATCTAACGATGCAGAATTATTGATACAGCTACCGAGATACGTAAAACGATCTACAATTTCAAGCGCCTGATTGTCAAGTAATAAAGTGCTGTTTGATAAGTCGATGTCCTGCAGCAGAACACTGCACTTAGAGGGTGCAAAACGCATTCCAAATGCGGGCACAATACTAGATAGCTTGTTCAGTATCGCCTGTGCATCTGTGTACGAGTCGAAGAGCAGAACTATATCATCAGCATAATCTAAGTCGAGAAGCTTGCCGCCTGGCATTATGTGAACTCCGAAAGATGGGGCTCCTTCGCTGCACAATTCCATAATTGCATCAGTTACAAAATTAAACAAAAACGGAGAAATCGGGCATCCTTGTCGGACGCCACTTGTGGTGTGGAATTTGGGTGAGAGTTCGTTATAAACCTTACCGCATCCGGATGAATGAGCATAAAGTGCACGTAGTATGTTGACATACTTTTGCGGAACGCCTTTGCACAGCAAGGTGTTAAACAGAAAATTACGATCGACTGAATCAAATGCTCCTTTGAAGTCTAAAAAGATGGCTATTGTCGGCTGTCGATAGGTGTGCCGCAGTTCTAAGATCCGTCGAAGAGTAAAAATGTTGTCGATACAGCCTCTGCTAGGTCGGATCTGTGAATCCCTATGTGATGCTAATCTTCGAAGACATATGGACGCTAATAATCTCGTAATGATGGGAGTAAGACTTATCCCACGGTGATTAGAGCGTGAGCTTCGCACACCTTTTTTAAATATAGGTATGATAACCGATTCACCCCAACACTGAGGGACAGATTCTGACAACCACACTTCACGGAGGAGATCGCCTAATGTGCTGATTAGGACTTGGCCACCTTGTTTGAACAATACAGGCGGTATGTCATCAGGGCCAGCAGCTTTGAATCGTTTCATAGATTCGATACATGCTTTAATTTCTAAATCATTAGAGGGATCTACGCTAACAGGCCAAGGATCGCACTGCTTCAAATGAGGGAGTAATTCTGTTGCAGGCGACCAGCTGAATTGTTCTTCAAAATGTTCGGCCCAGCGTGACAGGCGGCGATTCTTAATAGTGATAAGAGTACCGTCTAATTCCGCTATAGTCTCACTCACTCCATTTTTCGCAGGCCCCGTCGATTGAATAAGTTGGAAGAGTTTTCGCACGGTACCCGCATTATTTGCTATTTCCATTTGTTCGACCTTATTTAGCCACCAGTTTTCTCTGTCTAGTCTTATGCTCCGTTTAAGTTCATTCCTTACGCGTCTACGCTCTGTATTGTGTCCAGGACCATGAGGTATTTGACGTCGCTCGTGAAGAATTTCTATAGAGCGCTGTTAAATCCAGTGGGACTTTTGGGTTCATTGTGTAGTCTCACAGGTTGTTATTGCGGCGGCTCGCATAATCCCAGCTATTTTGTTCCAGCTTTCATCGGCAGTTGCACACAGAGCAACTGTGAGTGAGTTACTCAAGGTGGTCCTATAAATGTCTTGAACTGCAGGCTGAGAGAATTTTTCGACCGCAATGCGTTTCCTATTCGTCGGCTTCGTACCGGAGAACCTTAATGAGAACCTACATCGCACAAGAGTATGATCTGAATCTATGCAGTTATTCCAAAAGGAGCGGCAGTCCTCAATGCAACCTCTCCAGCGAGCACTTATGGCGATATAATCGATTTGGGCCGAAGGTTAGCTTCCATCCGGCGAGCGCTATGTAGCACATTGACATCTTTTATGGCAAAAGAAAGTGCTGCTAATGAATAATCGAGATTGTGCACAGAATTGTATCTGTGCGTTGGCCTTCACGACCAAACATGCCACCTAATTGTGATTCAGATGCGACCAAGTCTGGCATTTATATCTCCCGCTAAGACAACAATATCGGAGCTTTTTGCACGTCGTAAAAGAGCATAAAGATCGTCGTAGAAGGCGTTCTTCTCGTCGTCGGAATTGGTGTCAGTCGGGGCGTAAGATGCTACAATAAACAAGCATCTCTGATTATAGGATTTTGAGTTTGGTCTAACATTAGTGGCTAGTCTAACTGCGCACATCCTGCTATTGAAAGGAATCCAATCGATTAGACAGTATTCGGCACGTGAATTCAGCACTATACCAACACCCGCCTGTCCTGAAATTGCAGCTACAAAATCACCAGAGCAGCGCAAAAAGTAGCGAGTTGAAAGGTTTGGGGCAGTAAGTTCAGTAATTATAGACGGATCATATAAGCGCGTTTCCGATAAACAACAAACATCAATAGATAGACTATCTAAGGTTAAAGCCAATGCAGCTTGCTGGCCTATTTGTCTGAGAGTTCTGACATTCATGGCTCCGATGTAAGCAGAGGTCCGTGGTTTCAAAAAGTGATCTGTATCTTTGCGAACAGAAAATGTTCCAACATGTTCAGTGCGGTCTTTTCTAAAGCTGGAATTGACAGACGGAGAGTTGTAAGAAGTGGATGGAGGAGGGGAAGGGTCAGAAACAGTTTGAAGAGTAGGGCCAGCAGTATGCTTTCGCTTACCTGCCCTGGTGTATGCAGCAGGTAAGGCGACCCTGTTTATCGTGCGCGACGGCCGATGTACTATGGAGTTGGGTTTCGTAGTAATTGTCATGGTTATATGCGGGCTGGGATACTGTCAGGTCGCCCATGCCTAGACGGGAGAACAATTAGGGTTCTCGACCAAAGCCTTTGGCTAAAAAGCCTGACCCACAAGGCAGCGGGTTAGGTTGAGACCGTGTTCGCCTGACCTCTATCCATTGACCTTCCTGGTATGAGTGACTCTGAAGGTGCTCGGAGAGCACCACCTAGCATAGCTCAATGGGTCATGGAGGTACACAAACCATCGCACCACGTTAAGGTCCAGTCTCAGCTCCAGACCTCACGGTTGTGCGGCTTAGTTGTGCTTTTGTCGTGCACAGAAAACGCTCTGCCAATTTTCAAGACCAAATAATTTATTATCTCGTGAGACATTTAACTTCACAATTCTTTTTGGAAATTAAATTTTCATTCAGACAAAATAATTTCTAATCCTCGTCAATATTTCCACGACATCACCGCAATGCACTTATGCATTCGGTTTAGTGTTCAATTATATTTTGTCACGTTTTTGTCTAGACAGTTTGTTTCTTCGTTATTGTAGCACTGTTTTATTCAAGACTTCTGTTTCAACTCTTATTCCTCTAACAATTTTGGATAACTGTGTTTAATGTTTGCGTAAAGTGTGGCGTTGTTTATGCCATTGCCACCATATATACCTTTTTACAATTATTTCAGTGATCTCAGTTGCAGGAAACTATAAAGCAGCCTGGGTTGATTTTACATCCTTTTACTCCGACTTATTTCGATTAATTTCGCCCACTGACACTATATCGAAAACCGAGTACGGACACCAAAATCAATAAGCTGGAGAATTTTCTAAATTAAATTTCAACAGAATGTTGTACATTCGTGTGTCGTAGCCACTAAATCTTTTTGAATATTTACTGAGGAATTGCAGTGTAATTGTTCAAACTTAATTAAACCGTGTTGGGATTCTTAAACGTTGGCGGATTCATACAAGAAATTGAGTTCTCGCAAGTACAAAGGATCTTCGATGAAAATAAACAACTTACCTGTGTTATGTGCATTCCTGTGCTGTTGACTCCTAAAGCACCACTGGCTTCAAATACTAATGGTTCTAATAAGCGTTCATGCCCACTCAAGTTGAAACATGAAGTTTAATAAGGGAGTGCAAATTATTCATTAATGTTGTCACTCAAGTCAATGATTGACATAAACATACCTGTGAATTGAACTGTATCTTCTCCATTAATTTTTTTAATCTTATGCCTATTAATTTGCACAGGACACCTTGGATAAGTTTGAAAGTTCATGCAACCAAGCGCAAAAAGAAAAATTCGAAGGTGATCTTAAAAAGGAGATTAAAAAGTTACAACGGTTACGCGACCAAATCAAAACTTGGCTGACTGCTAGCGAGGTGAAAGATAAACAGCCACTGCTAGAAGCTCGGAAAGAAATTGAGCAGGACATGGAACGTTTCAAAGTAATTGAAAAGGAGACGAAAACAAAAGCTTATTCCAAAGAAGGTTTGTTATCGACGGACGCTAAAAAGGATCCACAACAAAAGGAAAAAGAAGAATTGGATGAATGGTTGAAACAGTGCATCTCTTCGTTGAATACACAGATGGAAAAGTACGAATTTGAAATCGAAAGTTTGACGAACAACAATAAAAAGAAACGAATTGATAAGGAGACTGCTGCAGCTATTGACGAGAAGCGCCAACGCTTGGAAAACTGTGGTTTCCATGTTGAAAAATTGGAAACCGTTATGCGCTTGCTAGACAATGAGCGTTTAGACTGTGCTCTTCTCAAATCAATCAAAGAGCCTATTGAATATGTGATCCAGTCATGTGATGATCCCTCTTCGCTTGATTATAGGGATATGTACGATGATCTCCACTTAGACGAAATCGGGGATTCTTCTGGAATCACACCGGTTGCAGGCACTGCGTCTGGCACTACCGAACATGACGTTTTAACTACATCTGGAGGCGTTAATCAGCGACCCATAAATGATGATGCGGTCTCCTCCACTTCAACTCACACTAGTGCGTCAAACAACACCGAATCCTCAGGAGCTCACCCAACCTCATCCGCATCTTCCAACGCATCTTCACGAGAACGAACCAAAAGCGAAGATAAGGCTAGTGCACCGTCTCACGCGCAGGCTTCTTCTACTAGTACTCCTCTGAAAATGATGTCTAATGTGATTGGCGCTGCTATTCCTGGTGGTAAGCAGAAGGCAAACTTAGCGAATCAAACTGCGCCACCAGCCTTAATGTCCCAAGTGGTGGCTGGTACACCAATGAAATCTACAAAATCCAATGCTAGTCACATAACTTCGTCGTCACAAAATACTCCTGCGGACGTTACGTTAAATAAATCTGTCGCTTCTTCGTCTGAAATCCACGCACCAACTCACGATTCACAACCAAGGACTCCTAAGGCTGACCATAATTCTAGGAACGTTCCTTCATCCACTCCGCTTTCGGAAATCAAATCCAAAATTTCAAATGCATCCGATAGCTTACCAGAAGCGATCCCAAGTGCTCCGCGGACTACCGTTGGTTTCCCCCATCTAATGCCGAAAGGCGGGTTTGCTGCTGTGTTGGCATCTCCCGTCGCTGCCACTGCATCCAGCACAACAGGAACCGCTGATTTGTCGTCCACGTCAAAACTGTTCTCATCAACCACCGTTCCGCACACGAGTAGCTTAGCAATCAAGCCAAGCACACTTTCTGTTTGTTCTGCTCAGCCTCAGGACAACCGGCATTTCGCTTCTGTGCTTGCCAACCCACAGAGTAATTTGAATGTACCACTCGATACCCAATCTGCGAATCTACTTGCTCGGGACAGCTCATTAGTTAGCAAACTTCATCCATCTTGCTTACCGTCGATTACACCCTCCCAGCCACAACAGACAATCTCATCTTTGGAAAAGCAGCTTTCCGCGTTGCCTAGTCAGTTGCATGGTCAACAAATGCGTCCTTCGCAATGCATTCAAATGCATCCACGGGATGCTGCTGCTCCCTTCCGCAACCGTATTTTGGACAAACCGAAAACACCTCTTCCGCAAGAGGTAAGTTTTTTCGTTTGCTTTCAAGCCTTTTCTACTCATTATCATAACTGTTCAGCATGACACCTAGGCAAGAGTTTCCCACGTTTGACACATTAGTCCAACTCTTCATTTGTTTATCTTTTACAATCAGCTGCATTTTGATTTTCACGTATTCCATTTATATAGTCCCCGATAGCCTGGCAATTTGTTATTTCTTTACTATTTTGTTATTGTTTTACAGACGACCTAAATCGTGTCATGCGAGAACACTCTGAAGTTTTACTACGATTGTTTTTTATACATTTGTGTCGAGGTCTAGGCAGTTTGATATTATCTCAACCAACGTGCAGTCTTGAATGCACTTGACTTTGTCTGACCACAAGGTTGTGGTGCATGGATGTGCAATCGTACAACACTTCTGCGCTGTGCGGTTAACATCGTGCGAAATTAATTGGCCAACGGTAGCGAGCTGCAGGGTTAAATATGCTGTAGTTTCACTTCAATTTATATTTTGTTTCTCATATATGTCTAGGCATGGGCAACCTGACAGTATCTTATCCCACGTGCAGTCTATTACCGTGCGGCACTTTGCCTGGATGAGGTTTGTGCTTTCATACATACATACAGGCGCATCTATATCGCGTTTCGGTGTACATACAACGTTTGCGTATATCTCAGAAACGATCAACTTTACCCACTTTACGCCAACATACATCAATTGTTAACTCCACTAGCCAACTTTTAAATATCTTTTTTTCGTTGGCCTCCTTCGGCCGATGTCGTCCATGATGTACATCACGAGCGCTTTAAGATATGTTTAGCGTTTGATTTTTCGATCGCCTCTTATTGGTCACGCGCATACGAAAACATAATGTGTGCCGATGTGACTTCGTTGTGCCAATGTATGTCGAGCCATATCCTCAAGCGTAACTGGCCACTGCGGTAATCGGACAACCTAGTATGGAAAACGGATTTTAGAAGCGTTACGAGTTAGATTTTCAATTATGTGGCAGGTCAGTCGCCTCTGGCTGTACGCCATTCGGAATAAGATGCCATAGAACTAACAGTGTTGAAATTCGATATTCACACACTCGTATAATATGTTCTAACCGTACGTACAACATCGCGTAGTTAACACCGGCTAAATTAATTGCCAGTGGGAATAAATTTTATTCCATTACAAAAAACTGGAGCTCAGCAAAGTTCAGTGTGGGCTGAGACACTGCCAGCGTGATTTGATTCGGATAGTGAGGCATGATGCAAGAACGTGCCACAGCTTAGTCCTCAAACTGATGTCACCAGACGGTCGATCTATTCGGAGTCTGTGATCAGGTGGATGAGGGGTTATAAATTGCAGGGCCTTATTTTTCTCGGCAAAATGCTAAAAAGGAAATTGATTACGCTTTTTTTAAATTTTACAGTTGGTACTTCAAATGCAAGCTCTCGAGAACGCGTATCGTAGACTATCACACCCATGCGACACCGAAAAAGCACGAATGATTATTTGTAAGAATATCGTGAATGGGCCTGCTTACTACCCCCGCGAACCGCTGCCAGGAACCGACACGGAAGAATATTACATGAAGTTGGATGCACAAACGCTGTTCTTCATCTTTTACTATTTCGAGGGAACCAAGGCGCAATATTTCGCCGCGAAAGCGTTGAAGCGTATGTCCTGGCGATTTCACACAAAGTATATGATGTGGTTCCAGCGTCACGAGGAACCGAAACAAATCACCGATGAATTCGAGTCCGGATCCTATATCTACTACGATTTCAAATCCATGAGCCAGCGGAAAAAGGAAGAGTTTGTGTTCCACTACAGTTTCTTAGAGGACAAGGATTTTTAGCCGTCATGAATGGATACACGAGCCTCTCAGGTGTAACAGAACGATGACTGTGGTATTTCGAATTTAGCGCCTCCCGATTCGTCAGTTGTGAATACGTCCCCGGGTCCTAAACCACACCTAGCTGTGTTTCTTGTATAATTTGATCCCTGTTTTTTTCGGTGAATTGTGTAGCTACGTTTAACACTAACTTTCTTCGTATATCGAATGCATTTAAGCTTATTCAGTATTTTTTCAGTGAATAAATTTTTCAAGATCTGTCGTTTCTATCGGGCTTGTGATGTTCTAATTGATCGCCTGTACTAATTAGCTTGGCGTATCTTTTATCATGTCTGTCTAGGACTGGGCAACCTGACAGTATCTCAGCCCACGTGCAATCTCTGACTGTGCGGCACTTTGCCTGGATCAGGCTTGTGCTTTCACATCACATAACATCGACAGAAACCAGTAACAAGGCAAACCGAAAAAACAGCAACACTGTTTTATGATTATATGGCGATATAACACGAATGTGCAATCGTGCAGTACTTCTGTGCTGTGTGGCTAACACCGTGCTGAGTTGATTTGCTACCGGTAATGTGCTGTATGCTGAAACACACTGGAGTCTCACTGCCATTTCTTTTTCATACCTGTCTAGGCCTAGACAACCTAAAAGTATCTAAGCCCGCTTGCAGTCTATGCCTGTGCGGCTGGTTCAGATAAGGTAATCATAACTCTGAGCCTTGGGGTGTGTCCATCCGACCATCCTTGATTATAAATAGTCTAGGGTAATAGAAGCTTCTTAATTACTGTAAAATAGTAACTTCAAGGATATTTTCAAAGATAATCTTGGCGAATGATTTTGGCACAACCTAATCCACCTTCATACCTGGGGTTGATGTTGCTAGTTCAAGTCATACATCCACGAATAAAACTACAAAACAGGGACGCATTACTTGCTGTATGCAAAAAGATGGGTTAGCCAAAACAAGCTACTTCTAGCTCTATTGTTAAAACTGTTTCTGACCCTTCCATTCTTAACAGTTATTCTTTCAATCAAAGCCTTGAGAACGATTGCGCTTAGCATGTGAGAACATTCTCCCTTCGCGAACTTACAGATCACTTTTTGAAACATCGCACCTCTGCTTAAATCAGGGCCTTGAATCTTAAAACCGTCAAACACATTGGCCAACAGGTTGCATTGGCTCTTAGATAGTTCAAATGTTGATATGTGGCGTTCATCAGAAATGCCATTGTATATCCGGCTGTATATACAGAACTGCTTTGAACTTTTCGAGGCGCAACTTTATGCGCTGCATCAGCGATTCGGTAGCTGTCAGCTCAGAGCAGGTGGGTTTTTAAAATAATTCGGAATTCTCGCTAATTGATTGGATCATTTAAAATAGCAATGTGTGCACAGTTACACTAACTACTAATATTACACCCCAACTAACATAGTCTCTGACTGTGCGTCACTGCCTGGATCAGGCTTGTGCTTTCATACAACACCAATTCCGATGACGATAAAACCCATTTTCCGGCGATATATACTATTTGCGACTTGCGAAAAGCTCCAATATTGTCTTAGCGGGAGATATGAATGCCGGACGCTTAGATATCTGAGTCCCAATTACGTGGTGTTTGGTCTTGAAGGCCATCGCACAGATAATAACAAATCTTCGGTCTAAATAAATCATATTGCCGTTAGTGCTCGCTGGGGGAGATATCATTGAAGACTACCTGTCCTTTAGAGATACATGCATAGATTCTGATCGTACTCATGTGCCGAACATTTTGGGTGCAGTTTAGCTGACCCCTTGGAGCGGATTCATTTCTTCATTTGATAGATTATGATCCTTGGTCTGTTAGCATAGATCGTCCGAGTGATTCGGAAATTAGAATGTGTGGAATCCCTGAAACAATTCTATGCTGTTGCTGATGTTATACCACTTGTTGTGTATAAGGAAGGTGGCCGAATCTTAATCAGTAAAATAAGGGATCTTCATGAGATGTGGTTGTCAGAATCTATTCCTCAGAGTTAGACAAAGTCGGTTATCATACTGATGATAAAAAATTGTGCGAAGTTCATGTTCTAATCACCGAGAGATATGTCTCACTCCAAACACCACGGGATTATTAGCATCATTATGTTTTTGATTATTAAAATCGTTTAGGAAATCGAAGTTGTCAGAGCAGTATGTTGGCTTCCGTCCTAACAGTGGCTGTGTCGACCACATTTTACTGTTTAAAAGATGCGCAATATTTACCGTTAAAATTAAGAAAGATTACAGTGTAGCATGACGAAAAGTGAATGTATGATTGACACATCCACTATCGGGACAAGATCCTGCTTAGCGTTCACGGGTATCTGATTACCTGTGTAAGGTGAGGCGCCGGAGATATATTGAAGCAAGCACCCGGGTAATGGCGGAGGTAAGGCTTATCCCCCTGCGTTTAGTACATGAAGTACGCACACCTTTATAGAAAATACTTACGGCTATATATTCTCCCTAAAATTTGGAAATAGTCTGTTTGATGGGAAAGGCCAACTAGTGTGTTATTGACATTCAGTTGATGTTGACCATGGATGCACATCATGGTTTCATGCTCGATAGAGTTTAGTATGACCAAACAGGCCGATTCGGGAGGAAAATCTGTCCAGCAGCGCTCACAGCGTTAGACAGTAATCGGTCGATCGATGTTACTTTCACGTTGACGGAAAAGGGCAACTAATGAACGGAGGAAGATATCGCAACCTTTAAACAGATCCGAATATGGTACATCGGAATCAGCTGCCTTGAAGCTCTTCATTTAATAATCGTATAATTTGATGTATGTTTTGTTTGGAGGCTTGAAATCTACCGGCCAGGGTTTACAACAACCGGCCAACTACATTGCTCCCGAAAGTTTTCGGCACCGATCCTTAATGGTGTTTGCTCTTCGTGATCATCTTGATTCCAATGATTTTACAACCTGTTGACCTGAATGAACGATAATGTTTCTACGATATTGCCTAAATCGCCGGCTACCTCTCTTTCATCGATTTTTGCAGGCATCACACTTCTGTTTGATCGATCAGTACGCTTGAGAATATGTTTGGCTAGTCTCCATTCTGAATTGTATTGCTAACCAATTCTCTTATTTCTTCCAGCAATCAAGGGTTAGCCTGGGAGATGAAGTGAGACCATCTGCTAGATATGATATTGCCATATGCGGACTCCACAGTATCATGCATTAGAGTATCAATTACATTACACTCCTAGGTGATATTATCGGAAATATTATTTGTTGAGCTGCCGCGATAGGTGTGCTAAATTATGTTCTAAAAGCTTCTCAAAGGATAAGCGGTCAGAGGTGTGGGTCTCAGAATTTCAATGCAAATCTCGATCGCATGAGCTCGTGCTGATAGTCTATGCAAGTGTTACGGAAGGAGCGACAGTCCTCAATACCTCCGCTTCATCTAGCGGATAGTCTACCTTCCTTAACGGCTTATCATCGTGCAGTGGCCACATTTTATGCCTAAATGAATCGTCACCAATATAGTCTGCACTATACACATAAGTAAAGAAATCGTTCACTATTTTTATACTCTGAGCACCGCGTTGTCACAGTAACATCTAGAGGACAAAGTTGAGCATTCATATCCCCTTGTGCGCGGCAAGTCAACTTAGTTTGTCGTAGATACCTTTGCTGTCGTGCAAACTTCTAGAGAACACAGTACTAAGATAAACGGAAGCGAACAGTACATCAGGAGCAGTCACGCAATTCAAGTCAATATCGATCATTGATTCAAGATTCAGTCCTCGCTGGATGTGGGTCATAGCGTTTATCTTGACAACGTAGAAGTGACGAGGAAGGTGTACAACCATATATGGAACGAATTCGTGCGGAGGAGGTTGAAATAACAATGGGCAGGAATGCGGTAAATAAGGTGAACATCTTTACAATCTGGCGTCTGGTTCTGCAGCGGATAAACACTAGCGTGTGTGACCTCTAATGTGCGTACGGATTAGACAATCACGATAATCGATAAGCAGATGCTCACACCCGCACACAAGCAAAACAATTAAGGGGTTGTATAACATGCAAGGAGGTGAATCTTTCGCCTGCCTATCCTGACAAGATCACCGCCCACCTGTGCGGTTGTTGGCCGCCTTTGAATGGGTCAGGTGGATGCAATTTAAACATGATTCCTGTTCGTACTGACACACCTAGTGTGACGAAGCTTTTTCGTCAAGCTAAATGTTACCCAAAAGTCCGCATTAACTAACTTAACACTACAACGCGAGCGTGTAATATCGCCAAACTTCAAAGACAATTTTAATCAATTTTAATCATTTATATTTAATATTATTACACAAGTCTCTACAGACGATGTGCCAACAAGTATACCATGAAGAGGGTACATGAAAGAAAAATGTAGGTTCCATGGTTCTTGTTGAAGGCGACATACTACCCGGTTGCCAAGGCCGAAGTAGGGGGTTAGCTTAGGGGACCCCACCCGGAGCCTTTGACTCAAACGTCTACCCGCAAGGCAGCGGTTTTTTCCTTCGCGAGAGCCGGTGACCATTTTGAGGGTTCTTGCGCCTCTCTTGAAGTGCCTCGGCGATTGTTCGAGTACGCCTCTCTAGCCTTTGCACGACCATGTGCAACCTGCAAGGCAGCAAGGATTTTTCCTCAGGGTTCACTCCCGAAGCCTTTCCCGCAATCGGGTATGCCGCAAGGCAGCGGAGGTTTGGAATAAGGGTTTTCCTTCCCTTAGATGGACTGCCCCCCCAGGCTGACGAGCTCCATCTACCCGGAGCAAACTGGTTTTGAGGCGCCAGTCATCCGCCTTCGCCCCTTCTCCTGTCAGTAGAAGCAGTTCCGCCACGTACAGGTCAGGAGCTGGGCTTTGGTTGTCAGAGGCTGTTTGAGACGCACGCCATATGGGAGCATTTTATAGACAGTGGGAGCTCATCCCCACTGCCGCCTCCGGCTGTGACAACCTTGGA
>JACCGJ010015045.1:9540-22134 GCA_013407085.1 Atriophallophorus winterbourni | reverse complement strand
TAACTATATTTTCGTTTCGAGCGTTTCACTCTCTTCTAACGCACTAGGGAGGGAGTATTATGGTGTTTTCATTATTGTATATTTTATTACAATGACCCTGCATATTTCATTATTGTTTTGTTTTAATGATACATGTAAATATGTACACAATTTTGAATATACGATTTACGCCGCACTCGTGTTCTGCTTTGGGACAAGTATATCGAGTGTGACTGCCTGGGATTTGTATGCTGTTATCGTTGCGGAATGTGTTCCGGTTTATTGCGTTCAATAATCAGAGACGTATTTTGTTGGTGGTGAAATCACCGTTAGATCAACCGCTATAAAACATTCAACTAGAGGACAAATATTGAAGCTCTCAAAAAATCATAATTTTCTGAATCTTAGGCAGCACTTCTTAAGTTAAAGAGTGAAACGGCTTCTGGAATAATCTGCCGTGACTTTTTCCGTAAATATGCATGTTGGCTGCCTATATAATAAGGACGAAAACGTTTTAAGGACGATTTAAAAATAGCAAAAGAATGCAGAAAAATTTAATTATATAATGTATCGTTTTAAATGTCATGTTTTGAATGTACGCGAAAAGTTGCCCTAGCCAACCTCTCACCGGCTCGGTGAAGATAAACCCATTCGGTTTTCCCTAGTGGCGGCTACAAATATCTGGGCCCGGAGAACAGCCTGGAAAAGACTCGACGTATCACCGCATCCGAATAGGATACCAACAAAACAACTTTGGCCGTGGAGGGCGCTCCTCTGAATCTTTCAATCGACATAAGTTCTTGACGCCTATTGGATTATCGGCCATTCAAAATTCTGTGCCATCTGGAAACTGAAGAAGAGAAACCTTTCCGTTTTTCTCAGTCGCCAGCTACAAATTCTGGCGACCCAAAGGGGATATGATTGGAAACGGGGGGAGCGGCGGTAATAGCCATATCCAAAAAGAGTACCATTCGGATTGTACGCAACTACAGGCCAGTAAGCCTGACAAGCATTCTTTGCAAGTGCTTGGAAAAAATCATTCGGCACCAGGTATGTAAACATTTGGTAGCCAATTCCTAACTATCCGATGCCCAGCACGGATTCTGGAAAGGAAGGTCCTGCCTAACCAATCTTCTAAGCTTTCTGGACGAAGTGACATTACGTCTCGATGAAGGGAGAGTAATCGAAGTCTGCTATCTTGATTTTCAAAAGGCATTTGACTCGGTGAACCATAGGTACCTTGTGCACAAACTAAGTATGTGTGGCGTCACAGATGACCTACATCGATGGTTAGACAGCTTCTTAAATAATCGCACTAACTATGTTAGAATTGCAGGTGAGTGCTCGCAGGAATCACTGATTCTCAGTGGAGTGCCTCAAGGCTCGGTGCTTGGTCCATTACTTTTTCTTATTTTTGTAAACGACCTGGCAGCGTGCTTGAGTTCACGCTGCTTCCTGTTTGCTGATGCTGTTAAGATCCTAGGAACCGACAGTAGAGATACGCTTATCTCTGATTTAGAAAAAGTAATCGAGTGGACAAAGACCTGGGACTTGCAACTAAACTTGGGGAAAAGCTGTCTTCTGACGACTGATTTAGCGAAAACCCAACTAGAAGTTGGTGAAGGAACTATCAGAATAGCGACTGCTCAGAAAGTGAAGGATCTTGGCATTACTCTAACAGGCGATTTTAAATGAGCTACTCAATGTGCCAAAGCTGCAAACGAGGCTCGCAGAGAATTGTTCGGACTTCGCTCAGCGTTATCTTGCCGAAAACCTTCAATCTTCATTCCCTTATACAAAGTAGTCGTGCGGCCTCACTTGGAGTACTGCGTTCAATCCTGAGCACCGTACTTAAAAAAGGATATAGCATGTCTCGAAAGGGTCCAGCGCCTTGCGACTAGGATGGTTGAGGGTCAGGCAGGTAAAACTTATGAGGATAGACTCAAGGACCTCGGTTTGTTCTCACTAAAGAGACGGCGGCTGCGAGGTGACCTAATAGAAGCCTTCAAGATTCTAAAGGGTCTTACGGGTGATAATATTACTGAAATCCTTAAACTTGCACTTAAAGCAGCTACAAGGGGTAATTCCATGAAACTTCTTAAGAGTAGGCCCAGGTTGCTGGCACGTGAGCATTTTTTCAGCAACCGTGTGGTCAACTTCTGGAACAAGCTCCCAGATTGTATAGTAAGCCTCCCAAATGTGTTGAACTTTAAAAGGGAATTAGACGTTAAATGGTCTATCATATTTCCGCATATTGTCTCATAAAAAACTTTATAAAAAAAACAAAAAAACGTATTTTACATTTTTATAATATCTGTCTAGGCCTGGACAACCTGACAGTAAATTAGCCCACATGCAGTCTATGACTGTGTTTCACTTTACCTCAACTAGGCTAGTGATTTCATACACCACACATTGTTCACGCATATTATTGCATTGTTTCCTGAATAGCTGACCTTTCACCGTGCTGGTGAAGAGAAACCCTACCTTACTTTCCAGATATTCGGAAACAAGAACGTGTGAAAAGTACGAACTGTATACTCGATATCGAAGTGACGGGTGCTCAACCGCATACCGTCGAAGGAAATCTGGGCGCGTGATTGGCTTTTAGCCACCTTCAGCCCTGTGCAACTTGAACTTGAACTTGAACTTGAACTTGACCTTGATATTTCATTCATGTTTGTGCATATTTTGATCATGCTGAACATGCGTTGAATATCCAAGCCTAAAATATTCATTTATTTATGGATCAGACTTTCCAGCAGTTGGCTCTGGTTTGGAACCCTAGGTATTCTCGTGTCTGGTCATGGGTTACAAATTTGATGTGATTTTCATTCACTCTGAAATCAATTTTTGTCTCACTACAAAAATAATACTGATAGTAGGCTACCCAACAAACATATTCAACTCAGTGGCACACGCTGATACGTCTTGTTAGTCACGAAAAGCCCCTCCGTCGAAAGAACCCCGGATCATTCCTTCTCGCCGAACACGCATTACACATTCGTCTTCCTAGCGACCCTGGCTATAATCTGGGTGGCAAGATGCTCGCTGTCACGATGCAAGAAAAAGATCTTGGGCTGATTATACAAAATGGCTTGGGCTGCTCTGTTCAGTGTAGTAGAGCTTCAACCGTGGCAAATAAAAACGTTGGGCTTTTGAAACGTGCTTTCGGAACAATCGATCCACGTCTCTCCGTTTCTTCTTCAGGCGTACATCAGGCCACACTTGGAGTATGCTGTCTCCGTCTGGAACCCATGGTTGAAACGTGATCAGCACGCCCTAGAACAGCCGCAGAGACGTTCTACAAAGCTTGTCAAGGGGCTTAGCTTTGTCAGCCACGAGGAACGTCTTATTACACTACAATTATTCTCTACAAACTATCGTCGTATCCGAGGCGATCTGATCCTCGCGTATCGCATGTTCATGGAAGAAACTCACCTATGTTGGGGTATGCTTAAATGGCCACATACTCAGCAAATCGTGGTCATCACTTAAAGTTGGCACATCTGCACAGTAGATTGGACTGTCGCAGACACTCATTTGCCGTCCGGATTCCTCGTGCTTGGAACGCACTACGCCTTTCAGTTATTTCTGCCGCATCCCTAATTATTTTTAAAAACGCCTTGACCTCTATTTCTATCAGACGATACACAATTCTTGATTATGCTTTTTTCACGCTTATATTCTTTGATACTGCACCATATCTTTCCCTCTTTCCACAGCGTTTCCCGTCCCAGCAAATGTGGATCACATTTCCCTTCGACCACTTTGCTGAACTGCTGAAACTTCTTCAGACCCAATGTGCTAACTATCCTGTGGTTATTCCATTAAGCTTGTAGCTTTTTTTCCACAATACACTATTGACTATATTGACTATTGACATGGAAAGCCATAACACAGTGAAACTAGGCCGGCGGTGCTACTGGACTTATCCACTACAGACGGGACGAAATAGAATGGACTGGAAAATTTATAGGTTATTGCGAAATTATTGCACATATCTCAGCCGCCAAAACAAATGTCAATATGAAATGCACATCTCTAACAATTTTCTGGACCACCCCAATAGTTTGTTTCATTTTGTGACTCAGAGACGCGTAGTCAAACTTTGAATTCCATCCCTAGTCAACTCAAACAGTCTCACATCGACCGCCTCGGAAGCTGAAAACCTGTTGTCTGAATACTACGCATCAATTTTCAACCCTATTTATCCTACGAAATCCTCCCATTTTAATTCTTCCTCATATGACGTACAAGAAATGCCTGAAATAAGGTCTACCTCTGATTCGGTCCGCAAGAAGATTTCATGTCTGCGGCAATATTCCCCACCAGGACTCCGCAGCATATATTTTAAGATCCTGAAAGTAGCCGCATTGTACATATCTAATCTACTTGCCACGCATTTTTAACCGTACTTCAAGCATGGAAAGGTGTTATCACTCCTATCTTTAAAGGCGGCATGCGGTCCGAACCCGCAGATTGTCGCCCCATTGAGCTTTTATCCGTCATTTCTAAAGTCATGGAGAGCCATGTCTCTGATCACCTTCTCTCCCATCTTGAAACTAATCGACTTTTAATCACACAACAATGGCTTTCGCGCCAATCGTTCAAGCACTTCCAACTTGCGCCTTGCATAGGATGACTGGACGAAATCCGCCGATGAAGGCACTGGTGTTGATGCAATATTTCTAGATTTCTCCAGGGCATTCGGCCGTGTCGACCGTAACATTATTTTTCTTAAACTCGTTTCCTGCCGCGTTGGGTCATCTTTCTGTCCTGGATGAAGTACTTTCTCCGTGGCCGTTGCCTTTGTGTTCGTGCCTGCTATTTAGCCCGCTTCCCAATCAAATGCGGTTAACCTCAAGGCTCCGTTCTTGGCCCCCGAATCTTCATCATTTTCATCAATGACATCGGGCAGAACATTAAATCGTCGTTCCTCTTATATACGGACGGTGTCAAAATCTGAAGCTCACTCAAATCGCTTAAGGATTGGCCAGAGGTAGTGAGCTGCATGCTGAAACACGCTGGAGTCTCACTACCATTTCTTGTTCCTTTTTCTTCCTCATATCTGTCTAGGCCTGGGCAACCTGACAGTATCTTAGCCCACGTGCTGTTTCTGACTGTGCCTCACTTTGCCTGGATCAGGCTTGTGCTTTCATTCATTCATTCTTCACAGTTCTTCACCTTTCAGTCTCGCAGCTTGGAATTGTCGTGATGATCATATAACATCCTCCCACTGATCTCTTTTTGAAGCCTCACAATTATGTTCACATCGGAGTTCTAAAAGTTGGAACCCCGAGAGAAATGAGCCAACGGGTTGTATTACCTTTTATTTTAGATAGTTCAGCTATTGATATTTGACGTCTTTCATAAATGCACCTCACTCATAAGTCTATAAATGATGAAAGAACTACTCCAAAACTTTAACTCGCTACTTGCCGTGCTCCGGCGACTCCGTGGCCAGCGAGCCAGGGCAGATCTTTATTTTCGTGAAAGGAAGCTACTATTGTACCAATACTTAAGGTGACTACAGGTCAACTCTTTGTAACTGGAGACCTGTCAGCCTGACTGACGTCGTTACAAATGCATTAAACAGCTGTCTCGGTGCAAAATAAACCAACATCTCGGTCGCATTTTATTTTGAGTGTAACTCAAACCGATTTCTTGAGGATACATATTGCCAGTCTAACCTCTTTATTTTTCTGAATATCGCCAAATGGGGTTCTATAAATAAAAGTCATTTGAGGCCATCTACCTATATTGGCAAGGCTCCCGATTTTATGAGTCATGGGCTTCCAGAAATAAAGTTAACGTCAACCTCAAAAAGATGCAACTCCTGTCAGCCTGTGCAGTGGTAGGCCTTTCAGAGTACTGGGTAGGGCTGGTTTATCTTTGTCAATATGAGCAGCATTACACCGGGAGCAAGTTTAAACGTTACACAACCATAACTCCTTAAAATTTTATCTAGATAAGGAATTGTGGGATATAAAAGCTATGGAACCTGTAGTAGATTAAGTCAACACGGAAGTGCAATCGTGCAGTATTTCTGTGCTGTGCGGCTAACATACTGCTAAATTGATTGGCCACCGGTAGTGAGCTGCATGCTGAAACACTGCAGTCTCACTACCATTTCTATTTCCCCCCTCATATCTGTCTAGGCCTGGGAAACCTGACAGTATCTCAGCCCACGTGCAGTCTCTGACTGTGCGGCACTTTGCCTGGATCAAACTTGTGCTTTCATGCATGCATACATACATACAGTAGATTAAGTGCACTCACAATGGACAAGATACCCACATTTTAATTCAAGCACGCATGTAATCAGGTTTTGTGAGCTAATAGAGCGACATCAGATGGACAGCTTTTTGGGGCTTTCGCTATCGTGCATCCGAAAAAAGCTTCCCTCATCACTTGTTGACAATATTCAAAACTAATCCAACACGTCAATAAGATACCCGCCGCAAGATTGCCGGGGAACACGGTTGTAAGATTGAGCAGCTACTGTGATGCTTGATCGAACCAGTGCCAACCAAAAAGACCAATTGGTGCACGGATGCGCAATCGTGCAGTACTCTGTGCTGTGTGGCTAACACCGTGCTAAATTGATTGGCCACTGGTGGTGAGCTGCATGCTGAAACAGGCTGGATTTTCACTACCATGACCTGTTTTTTCTTCCTCATATCTGTCTAGACCTGGGCAACCTGGCAGCTCACATGCAGTCTCTGACTGTGCGGCACTTTGCCTGGATCAGGCTTGTGCTTTTGTACCATTCCAGTCCAATCGTCCCAACCACGGCAAGTTTAGCTGTTAAAAACTTCATCTACTTGAGTCAATTCAGAGTCTGTTCATCCTTACAACGAGCCATTTCTAGGTAGAAACGTGAGTGTTCGGAACTCAATGATTTTCGATTTGCAATAACTGAATAATTCACTCTTGTAATTCGCCGTACCAAACTGGTCTAAATTATTGTTATCAAGGTGGCCGTAGTTTTACATTACATTCTTGTCGTATAATCACCAACTGTTTATAGAAATCTGGGTACAGCAATTTTTATAATTTACCTTGTACCTGTTCATATGCTCTGTGCTACTATGCGACTCTCCAAACGATTGTTTTCCATTCTCTTATTGTTATGATGGACATTTTATCGTGATCGCTTTCATTTTTTACAGCCGTCAAGCCTACCCAGCATAATCAAAACTGCTTTTTCATGGGTCCTTTCGAGATTGCATTAGCTCGTGGATCACTCGCGTTGATCGACGGGCTCATAAACGAAGTCACGGTATGACAAGTACAACGCAATAATTCTGTAGACATCTATTACGTTAGAAGACTCTCTGTGTGGTTTAATTCTGGATGACGATGGATGTTTGCTTGCGATGGATTTGGTTCGTCTCGAATCATTCTGGCGTGAAATCAGTCAACAAAAATTGGTATACAAATTTGTAACCTCATCTGGCAGAAATTACACGCTCTCGAATATTTATTTACAAAATTATCTCATAATCAGAGTGAACGTGTGATAATGCGCATTTTGTGGGGCATTGATGTGCTCATCGAGAAAATGGTGTTTTCACCAAAGTGAGCTCTAACTATGCGTGGTCACTTTTGTGCTAGAGAAATCGCCCATGCTTTGGTGTGTTATGATCAATTGAAAATCGATTGTTCACCCTTTTTCCGGTGTGCCTTCAAGTTATTACTCAAGCTCATTTTCTATCTTGATTATAAGGTTTTTCTCTCTTTCAAATCTAATGATTCCTTACGCTAGAGCAACCGAGAAGTGTTCAACAAATGTGTCGAGAAATCTTCTCAGTTTTCAACCGATACCGGACAAGATTCACAGCGCATGATTGATCCAGCCGTGGAGGTAATTGATCGTGCCTTTTATTCCTTCTCAGTTGATTCATATTCTTCTTTCTAGGGACATATGCCTCATGCCGGCGTACTTTGCAATGCATGAACTGATTAGAAGTTTCCCATCCAGCATCACACCAATGCCTCACAAAGTATATTTAAAATTTACGAATAAGCCAATTCTTACAGTCCATTCTGCGCGATGTAACAGCATTTATGGATAGTTTTTCACGTCCAGCCAAGCTGCTTTATTCTCAAGGTTAGTCTAATCACTCTATTTGTCTATACTGTTTGTTAAACTCATTTGAATTATTGCTGAAGTTTTAAATTACCTATACCCGGTTTCATCTTTTGCACGGAATATTGATACAATGTCACACATATCACAAAATGAGCTGCATGCTGAAACATGCTGGAGTCTCACTGCCATCTCTATTCTCTTTATTCTCTATTTCTCATATCTGTCTAGGCTTTAGCAACCTGACAGTATCTTAGCCCACGTGCAGTCTGACTGTGCGGCACTTTGCTGGATCAGGCTTGTGATTTCATACCATACCATACTGCCGTGTAACCATTCAGGGCGAAGTTTGACGACAATGCCTTCGTAGTGTCCGAAAGCTCTTGTGTGAATCTGTTTAAGATATAAATGAAATTACTGCTTTGCCCTTCGACACGTACACAGACGCATTGGTGATTCTGAACGAGGTAGCTAGTATTGGAATGCGTTTTGCACCCTCAAAGTGCAGTGTTCTGCTGCCGGATTTCGACCCATCAAACAACACTTTATTACTTGACATCTGTAGTTCGTTTTACGTATCTCGGTAGTTGTATCAATGATTCTGCATCGTTAGATGACGAGGTCTTGGCAGGCATTTGTAAGGCGACCGTAGCATTCCACAACCTAAGTCACCTCTGGTGTCATAAGAGACTGTCGCTGCTACTGATGGGTAGAGTCTATAAGGCAACAGTTCGGGCTGTCATTGTATGGGTACAAAACGTGGACCTTACGTAAACAACACATTCAGCGTCTCCAAGTATTTGGCAACCGGTCTCCGCAGCATTTTGTGAGTTAGCTGTTACATTCGCATACGCAACGATGCTATCCGAAGTAAGCTCTTCGGCAGTAATGTTGGTATAGAGAAGCAGATCAACCAGCATAAATTACGCTGGTTGGGTCACGTTTTACGGATGCCGGACCATCGACTTCCGAAACGGATTCTTTTTGCGACGCCACATCCAGATTGGCGTAAGTATCGCGGTAGACAAATCATCACGTGATATAAGGTGTCTCTGATGATGCTGATGCTGATTAATGTTCTGAATGACATTCGAAGCTATCTTTGCCGTCGCGGTTTCGAGAATAAGATTGAGACTATGGGACTGTCTTGCGAATAGCTCACAGCTTAGAAGATGGATCTTATTTGTTGATATTATTTGTCCACCAAGAGCTAAGTAAGTTAATAAGATGGTGACCCACTAATGTACCTGGGAATGTATCATAAAGAATATCCCCATCACTTATACCGGTTTCGAGTGCACTATTGCACATATCTTGGTTCGAAGTGGTTTATGATACAAGCATGTGCAACTCCACATTCAAACAAAGTGCCATACGGTCCCTATGATGTAGCGAGATTGTTTGGATTGAACAGAAAAATAATGTACGATTAGTAACTGCAACTTTTTCACGGCATTTCGTCGACCGCCTTATTCGTCGCAGGAATTATAGCACAATATTTCCGGAACTTTCTGCTGGCGAGGCACAAGCTGGATAGTATTGCAGCCCACATCTAATACAGCACTTCTCTTGGCTTCAAACTTGTCTTTTTGCAAAGCTGCACGTCAGCACAACACCTTTGAAACCCATACAGCTGGAGTCTATCATCTCTATTTCTATTTTCTTTCTCATATCCGTCTAATCCCTTGCAACCTGACGGTATCTTAGCTCACATGCAGTCTATGATTGTGCGACACTTTGCCTGGCTCAGGCTTATGTTTTCATACATGCGACACCACTTCATAATTTCCTCTTTATTTTACCCTTCATTTCGCTTTCCCACGGTTCTTGGACCGCAGTTTTGCTTCATCATGGGCCACTTGATATTTTGAATATGGTCAAGCCACTATGAATCTTTTAACGATATCAGCATTGTTGTTGCTTGTCACTCAATCTGTATGAAAATAATAAGTTTTCCTGTTAATCATGTGGCTACACACACTCCATGCAAGCGCGCGGGAGAGATGTTCCTCCCGAATCGGATGTTTAGTCATTGAAAAGCTGTAGAACATGAAATTCATGCGATTGTGATGTACATCTATGCTGTGCCGCTACACCGTGCTAAATTGGTAGGCCAACGGTAGTGACTGAGACACGCTGGAGTCTCACTACCATTTCCATTTTTTTTGTCTTTGCCAATAACATGAACATACACAACATAGCCATTCGTGTATTTTTGTATTGGTTCATGTTTTTTCGTTCTCTACCACCTCAATAATATGATCCTAATCAAATAATTACTACTTCCTTGCTCCGTTCCAACGTTCAACTACGAAAATATGTCGAACTGTTCGCCATAAACCACAACATATACAGAGAATTACATCGTTTTTTGGCTGTAGAATGTTACCCAACTTGCTTTCCTTGAGGTTAACAAGGGTGTCATCAAGCCAGATCATTTTACAGCACACGGAGCCGTGAAACCAATTTGTGGACTCACTTGTGCTAACGCTCCAGGATTCCGTGTGGACTCATCAAGCCTCGTTCTGGTATCGGTCAAGGGAGCGATGCGCTATCCGGAGTTTTTGACTGCTCCTCAAACCCCGTTGATGTGTAGCGTGCTTGGTCAAATGCGTTGCACAGAGCTGATCGCGGGTTTACTTGATTCCTCCACGAATAAACCGGTGAGTTGGCTCCGGCTTTTACACACACACACGATTTGAATCCATCCTCAGGCGGCCAGACTCTGAATCAGCTCAAACAGATGAAGGTCTGGACATGTAAACTAACCGTAGTTCCGGAGGTGCTTCCGCGCAATCATATTTTGCACTGGTCAATCACCTTCTGAAATATTTATCAATATTGTCTTTAGTGACAGTCTTGTAGTAAGCATCTTCTTCTCTATTGATTTCCGGGGACGACGCATTTTTTGAAATGGAAGCGAATACTTGTAGCTCAGATAATGGATGTTCATTGTTGAGTGTTCGCCCAGCTTGCGTAGTGGTTTGCAGATGTTTTGGCACCAAACTAGATGACTTCATCAGCGCATCTTCTTGCGAAGCAAAAAGGCCTTGAATTTTACCACGTTCCTTCTCGTGTCTGGGCCACTTATGGTATGATCCTTGTGATTCCTGCGCCGCATATAGCACAAACGACGTCTCATTGCCACCGTTCGAACACGCCATACACGGGAATTTCTCGAGGCATGACGTTCGACGACAGTCCCTCAACCTCCGTATGCAATTGGACAGTACCTGCGGACCAATTAGATATCGCGCAGGAATCGCCACGATCGTATGACAAGCAGTCCGGACGTTCAGGAGGAATGTGGAAAAACTTCAGAGCCCTTTTGCTTTGCAAGAATTTACGCTGATGATGTCATCGAGTTTGACAACGAAACGTCCGCTATGCGCAGATGTGCAATCGTTCAGCATTTCTGTGCTGTACGGCTAACATCGTGCTAAATTGATTGGTCAGAGGTAGTGGGCTGCATGTTGAAACAGGTTGGAGGCTCACTACCATTGATATTTCCCCCTTATATCTGTCTATGCCTGGGCAGCCTGACAGTATCTTAGCCCACGTGCAGTCTCTGACTATGCAACACTTTTTTATTGAAGCCAGATTTTTATTAATAAGTAGTAAATGACTTTCGAACAGCAGGTCGGAAGCACACAACCGGTTTCGCAGTTATTGCCGCTCATCAGATATGCGTATCCGTGACCTGACATTCGAACGCCAATCTGACTTTGTGCTAAACCCAATTATTTGCGAATTCGAGGATAAATCCTCATTTGCAAATTGAAATTTAGCTTCCATGTGGGGACTAAGCTAAGTCCCACAAGCGGTGCAATGCAGCACCGGTAACTGTTGGGAATATTTTTCAACATTCCAATAACAGCACGATGGTTAATTTTTTCGATTGAAGCCAGATTTGTGCAACACTTTGCCTGGATCAGTCTTGTGCTTTCATACCATATCATACCATACCTCCTGGCGTGCACGTCTAACAATAGTAGGCCCCGCTATTTTTAATTCATCAGTCCCTTTGTAGTTTGTAGTTCGCATAGTGTTTACCATTCCGTGTCCCTAACATCGCATATTTTTTGTCCAGCAAAAGACTCGCTCGGTCGGCTTGGAGTTGGCTCTGGTTGATTGGATTGTGGAAGTGATGCAAATCACCGAGACCACAGACGATCGACGCTGGGTTCGAAAAATGTTCGACCATTTGATTAGTGTCGTGATCACTTTCATGCTAAGCAGCACAATCCGTTTCAACGAGATCGTGATCAAATTAAACGCCAAGGTATAGTGACCTTGTCTTTTGTTGAATGTTCATGTCTCGTTTGAATGCGTTTTTCATTATCCTCATTTTGATCGTGTCTTCACAGTTGGGAGGTGGTACATGGGTTAAATCGAGTCATCATATCATGTGGTTCGTATTGAATGCAACTTCGGGATTTATCGGGAAAAACATGGTAAGTAAGAGGATATTTTCGACATTCAGATTTCAAATTTTTATGTTTGTCATTTTTGCATATTTG
>JACCGJ010015044.1:0-34350 GCA_013407085.1 Atriophallophorus winterbourni | reverse complement strand
CTGCTTGCAACTTATTACCAACGACATCATTCAACGGATAGTTTGTATCGATGTCGATGCTATTCATCCCTTTCGTCTGATAAGTCATTAAGACGGTTTAATAGTTGTAGTGTTTCGAAAAAGTGCGGGGATAATTGCAAGCGAACAATGTCAATTCTGAGATTTCAATCACGAAAAGGTAAAATAAGGAGTTATGTTATAAGTGACTCCTACTGGACATCGTCGAAACGCGTAAAATGCGTACCTCCGAACTTTAATAAATGCAATGGTAAGATGGTGACACTAAAGTAAGTTTAATGAAGTACCCAACTAAAACTTCTTATCGGTTTCTTTCATCAATTCGTGTAACACTACTCACCATCATTGAAATCATAAATTCGCCTTAGTTCTTACTTGTAGACCCTGTTTGTATTGATCCGGAACGCTTTTATCGGCCTGTAGGTCCAACTCACAGAATCGCTCGCAGTCGGAAACAGCCCTCTCGTTGCGAGCATGTTGAACTTGAACGACACTGCTTCATCTCCTCACCCCGTGTCCAACACCACTGACCAGACCAACGTACCTGTGCTTTCCGAGGCCGCAGCCAACTTGCAGACACTCGCCGCATCCAGTAGCGGTCCAGCATCGTTTTTCTTCAACGGCAAACCGCGATACATCGCCACGCAAGGTGCCATCCCATCTACCCAGGATGCGTTTTGGCGCATGGTCTGGCAGGAACAAAGTTGCGTGATTGTGATGATCACCAAATTGGTGGAACGTGGCAGGGTTCGTTCTGTTTGGCGCTGCCCTCTTCTTATGTGTGTTGTGCAATGTGCGAGGCGTTTTACTAGTTTCACTTTGTTCAAGCAGCCTCGGGATCATACGGAGCTGTGTTGTGCACCTAACCGGTGGTGCGTTGCATGTGGAAACACGCTGCAGTCTGACTGGCAGTTGTGTTTTCATTCTCGTACCTGTCTATGCGTGGGAAACCTGAGAATATCTTAGCCCTCGTGCAGTCGATGACTGTCGGGCACTTTGCCTGGATTACGATTGTGAAGCCATAAATACGAAATTGCCGTTTTTATACAGCTGTATTTGCCCTTAAACGCATCGCATTCGCGGGTTTCCTGTAGCATGCTATTCGATCGACAACGAGTTTAATTTGCCCTTGTCTGCTCACAGCGAGGGCATACGAAAATCTCAACCAACCGCACGAGTTGAGATCGGACATGAGTTAAAATGGATCGACTACCTTCGCCAAATCGCATGCAAAGACGTTTTATTGGTTGTCATCTGGTTGGGACGTGTTAAAAATGCCTCATGATCGTTCACCATACCGCGCCTTATTCGCAGAGCCTGGTAAAAGCTGGGCTAAATGACCAAGTCATCAATGTATCACGTGACGCGTTGGGATGAAGAAACTCACCGTACCGCCAGGCTCAGTTACAGTCTCTGACGGTGCGGCACTTTGCATGGATCAGGCTTGTGCTTTCATACCATCATACCATGCCAGGCTCAGTTGGGCCTGGGTAGAGTCCAAAAGATCCACTTTAATAGTTGGCTGCAAATCTTACGAGATATAGCTGCAAGCAGAAGTCAGTTGCGCCAGTGTATTTTATTAGAAGTCCCAATTTTTTATCCGATATTATATTTGATAAAAAGAAAAAAGTCACAAAATTGCATGCAGTGAAACTATAAAAACAAGCTGCTTTTTAGGCGTTTCTTTATCTGCTTTTTCTTATATTTTATCAGAGTGGAACCCAAGTCATAATTACCCAAATGCTTAACACTGAAAACTTTTATGCTATTAATCATTAGTGACTAACTTATTCCAACACTACACGCAGCAAGAACAAAGACAAAGTTTTTAGGCAAAGAGCTTTACCGTCGCTGACTAAAAGTCTGTATTTATACACTGTTTCTGGCGAAACACAATATGGCCGACAAATAGACCAATCAGAGATCGAAAATCATAAGTTCAAAGGGCTTCAAAGGCTGTAATGATTTTTTGATAGTAATAGCATTGAGACTCGTTTCCCTTATTGCCTTTATATTATTTTCATATTCGAATAACATGACGATATCTTGTGACACGTGTAGCTCATGTAAGGTTCTTTGGTTAATGATGGGAGCATCGATTTTTTTAAATGTCTTTGAGCGACGTGGATTTCTGACGGTTATTTTTTCATCTCGAGCGTTCACAGTGTGAAAGTAAACTGTGCTCTCTCCCGATACTCTTTTCCGACCGTTCTCTACGTTTTTTCTGATCTTATTTCACTTTTTTCATCATGAGTTGAATGTATTAATCTCCCAAGTCGTTCATTATCGTCTCGTGACTCTTCTCTCATCGTCTACTTTCCACTTGACGTTCTCTTAGTTTTATAACAATCAAATAGGCATGTGTACAAGGATTTCCATTTGCTGACATTTCCCACTTCAATCCCCGAATATCGTTGTTCTGTTTTTCGTTCATCTTTCCTCGATGGCATAATGAATTTGAGTTTACCTTCCGTGTAATTGTAAGTATGTCCCATCCACCCACATTAGAACAAATGTGTGCAATATTGGCCTTCCGAGGAAGAAGGGGAACGAATTTTCCATTCCTACGGTCACATACTCCGAGTGAAACATGTCTCCCAACGAAACTCCACCAACTACACACTGCGGGAGTTCTTGCTCACCCTAGAACCGGACCCTGACGCAACCTCAGAACCACACGACGTCTCCGTTGCCGGGGAACACCCTGTTGACAAAGCAATTGATAAAAGTTTAACGGTCTACCACTTCCATTTTGTCGTCTGGCCGGATCACGGCACGCCAAGCGACCCTTCGTGTGTGCTGGATTTCATGTATGATATCTCCGCCCGTCAGGTTAGTTCATAAATATGTGTGTATGTATTTGCACGGATGTGCGATTATGACGAACTTTTGTGCTGTGCTAAACTGGTTAACCACCGGTAGTGTGTGTCATGCGAGAAAGGGCCGGAGTCTCACTGTCATTTCTGTTTTCATTCTTTGGTCAGTCTGACTCACGTTCAGTCTACGATTGTGCGACATTTTGCGTGCTCTGGCTTGTGCATACTTACATTCGATAGATAATGTTACGGAAACGATATTATCACAGCCTTGCTAACCACCTGCTGAGCTCACAGACCATTGCAACCTCCGTTAATCTTACATTTGAGCTCCCTGCGTTCTCAACGGCAGCATAGGTTCTAGCTTGTTTTTGTTGTGTTGGTGGCCTCCTTCTGACGATGTCGACCAGGATGTACATAACAATCGCATGAATTTTCATGTTCTACCGCTTTTCGATGACTAAACGGTCCGATCGGAGGACAATCAGTCACGCGGACCCTTAGTGCCTATTTTTATCGGTCTTAGGTTAGGGGGCGCCTTTGTGCTTCCCTGTAGATGCCAACACCGACGTTGAGATGTTTCGTTGGTGGTACGGGTTTCATTTTAATTTCATCGTCGCATTAAATGATGTCTTGAAACCTTCTTCATCGTCATCATCCCCAAATACATTAGCAACACGTGTTTCGGGCAGATGGAGCTTGTTAGCCTGTGAGGGCACAGTATCTAAGGGAGGGAAAACCCTGATTTTAAACCTTTGCTGTCTTGCGGAAAAGTCTTCGGAAGAAAACCCTGAGGAAAAATCTGAGGCAGAGTCTGGTAGACGGTTAGTTGGTGCACACCATCTCTTTCTGACAACTCCCTGCTGCCTTGCAGGGTTGTGCAAAGGCTAGTGAAGATGACTCGAACAAACGCCTTGTACCCAAATTCCCAAGACCCTTCATTGAAGCCGACTCATCCTCCAGGAGAAGATAATCCTGCTTCTTGTTGCTTGGCACTTTGTCTGGCCTCAGACTTGTGCTTCATGTGATGCTGATGATTATGATGCTATTTTGATACGTTTATCAACCGCCAATGAAAATTACTCGTACCTGGATAAAGGTTGACGTCTGTTCTTCCGATGCATCGCTTGCATTATCACACCGTTCTTTTACCAGAAGGTCAAGCGGGTTCTTGTGAATTCTACTACAACCTACTGCAACAAGTTTCTATCATATCGAACATCATAGTTGGAATGGTATGAAAGCACAAGCCTGATCCAGGCAAAGTGCCACACAGTCAGAAACTGCACGTGGGCTACGATACTGTCAGGTTGCCCAGGCCTAGACAGAAATGGTAGTGAGACTCCAGCGTGTTTCAGCATGCCAATCAATTTAGCACGGTGTTAGCCGCATAGCACAAAGTACTGCACGATTGCACATATGAATATGGGGTATAGAATGCCCAAACCAGTTACGTGACTGAGACCCGTTTTACCTTTGCAGCATCGTCTACAGCTGCACGCTGTAGCGTAGACTATCTCTAGTTGGTCACCGTTAAACGATGTCGGTTACTTTTACCGACTGTGAGTCGCATTGCTCTCACTACAAACTCGCGTTTTATCGGCATTCATTCATTCAGCCTGTTGCACGTGCTTTCTGTCTGATTCGTTGTTCGGTTGTCCAGAGCTGGTTCACAATTGTGTTTCTTCTTACATCATGCCAAGCGGTGTGTGCGTGTGCGTGCGTGTGACCTTGAATCGACAACGCAACCTGGTCTTGTGATTATGTACGCGTGATCTGTTTAGTTTCCAAGTGTTGCAGCATACAGACACGTGCGCACACACACACCGATTAAGATCCACCAAGGTTTTTCTGCCTTTGCGTCTTCCATTCCTGGTTACGATAGGTGTGCACACATGTTGGCGTGTGGACTGTGGTCTGTCATGCATGTGTGCAATACGGTTTACTAACACTTAATCTCCGACAATTAATCACCAGACATTTAATCACCAAGTCACTTCATCCCCAGTTTGATAACTTCGGAAGAATGCAGAATACGTTCAAATGAATTTATTTAGCATCAGAGATATGCAATTGATTTTAAAAACGTCAATTTTTCCGTAGTTGAGTATCGCTGGATTGCTTGAGATGTCCTGGCGTATATCTCAGCATACTTCTTCTTCTGTTTGATATGAACCCCAGCACTTGCTTGAAGAAGTGAGACCGTATGCTGTCTCCAATCCTTTCGCAAACCGTTAAGAAATGTCCACATTGTGGGATGTTGGCAACCTTGAACGTCCCATCAGCAAACCACATCTTGCTAAGAGACAATGCACCAACCAGGCTTCGATCACCGAAGATAAAAAATCTTGCATCGTCACTATGGTCTTTAGAATCATACAGCAAGAAATCTCTCTATATATTTGGAACATCAAACATAGCGTTACTTAGGAGGGATGGGAGAGTGCATGTTGCGTCTTTCCTTCTTATACTGCTTTGATACCTGTTGAATGTCCGCGAGATAGCACTTTTTAGGTAATGGCGTTAGAGTGCCTAATGACAGACCGAATGTGACCGAAATCCATGAGGCAGAGCGGGTTGCATATATTTCTAACATTTTTTACTTCATTTTAGCCACCGCATTCTTCGCCAAAACTTTTTCTTTGTTGCACTCGTGATTGTGAATAGCGAAATTAAGTACGATATCATCGTTAGATGTAACTCATCTCGCTCTACACTCGTGTGTGTGACAAACTTACTACATCTCCAATTAATATTGCCATTATTTGATTGTTTCTCGAACCCAAAGTCGTTCCCCATGTAAATTAATGTCCTTCGACCGTTGCTACTTGTACCATAGTCAAGAGTCATTGCAGAGATTTAAATATATATTGTTATCTTAAATACCTTCCCTGGGGATTAAATGTCTAACGATTAAGTGACTGGACACCGTGCAATACAACGGAGTCGTCTTCTATCTTACCTCTGTGAGCTCTGTTGCCCCACCGATTGCTTACAGTTGCAGATGATTAAAATACTGATCAAGATAAGCTCGATGTTTTTGTCATCCTGCTCATTTCGCAACAGGCTGACTCAAAGCTCCTTCTATGATTCACGAGTGCTGTGAACCTTCACAGTGATTTGGACCTGAATGATGTGATTCTGAGCTCCACTGGTGAAAGCCCTGCGACCAATTTTCATGTCCACACCCAGTACAACTGATAGTATCACGGCCGGCACGTAATCTTCAGAATGAGTGTTACTTTGCGGACTTCTAAGATGCTTAAAAATTCTTCGCAATCTCTTCCGTCGCAGTGCTGTAAACTTTTCGATAACAAAATCAATTTGTAGTATGGTATGAAAGCACAAGCCTGAACCAGGCAAAGTGCCGCACAGTCAGAGACTGCACGTGGGCTAAAATACTGTCAGGTTGCCCAGGCCTAGACAGATATGAGGAAGAAAAAAGAACCGGAAATGGTAGTGAGACTCCAGCCTGTTTCAGCATGCAGCTCATTACCTCTGGCCAATCAATTTAGCACGGTGTTAGCTGCACAGTACGAAGTACTGCACAATTGCACATCCGTGCAATCAATTTGTAGAGGACCGTTGACTGTGCTAATTTTACAGTGGATTCAAAATTTCTTTTGTTTATCTGTGATTCACGGTAGTTTATTCCACCGTCTTCACTGGTCGAGTCTAACCACACGAGAAGCCTAGATGCAGGCAGAATGACGTACAATCCGTTAGAATTCACGTGTGCTGACATGATGTAGTGTTAACCACGCCAGGGTAGATGAAAGTAAAAACGGCAGTGAGACTTCAAGATGTTTCTGCGTGCGAATCTGTTTAGCACAGCGTTGACCTCACAGTGCTGAAGTACTACTCGATTGCGTATCTTTGCGAGTGTAATTATTACGGAACCCTGTAGTTCAGTGCTGGGGTGGTAAGCACTTCAAAAACTCATTCCCATGGATACGAAAGGAGGACGAAGGTTCAACAAGTGTATCGGCCATTCTGGCCTGGCTGTGTGAATTTTGGTTCACCATGATCTCACTTTTAACCTGAGTCACCCCAAGTTCTATCTGAGCCTATTTTCCTTAGCTGTTAAGCGCCTTGGTCTTGTCATGCGTTTTCTTGTCCCCGCATTCTAGATTTGTCGTACCCGGGTCCATTTGCATGGATCTGCAATAGCGTAGTAGTTCTATACTGCGCAGATGACATCGTGCTAAGTTGATTTGGCACCGGTAGTGAGCTGCATGCGGAAACGCACTGGAGTCTCACCATCATGTTAAGTTTAATTTCTTCTATCTGTCTAGGGATGTGTCACCTCTCAGTATCTCAACCCTTGTGCCTTCTATCACTGTGCGGCACGTTGCCTGGATCAGGTTTGTGATTTCACGTACACATATCTGTAGTCATGCCTTTCATAAAGTGTTATAATCAGCTGTATCTATGACCCCAGCTTTCGGGCATCCAGTTTGAGTTAATACGTTCATATTTTTGCTGTAATTGGTTGGACTTAAACCACTACGGACGCTATAGAAAAGTAGGCACATACAAACTTAGATAAAATGTAGACACGTCGAATTGAACACGCATTCAATCAACTCTTGTGAACAAGTTGAGTGAAGTCTGCATGACAGCTTTCTTTCGGTTTTCGCTGCTATGCGCCCTAACAAGCTTTCCTGGTCACTTCACTTGATAACGTACCAGATTAAGCATCTTCGAGCGTGACTTGCCACTGTGATATCGGCTAGCGGGGACCCCAGGCCGGAAGACGAATTGCACGGAGCTTAGAAAGGTTACTACTACTGCCTTTGCCACTTGTCCGTTTCGGAAGTCAGATTCCACCTCATCCGTAATGCATTCGATTTTGTATTTTTCTCATATAGCACTCTGCTATTTTCAACACGAATACTTTACCACTGTTGCAATGAACAATGCCTTTGATTCTTCCGTACTGAGCTTCCGTCTTACCGCCACTGTCGTTCCAGCAACCGACCTGCAGTCTTTTAGTCTGTACCGCTTTCACCTAGCTTGTAAGTTCATTCACACATGCATACCATAACTAAGTCATCGTTAGCCAATCGTTTTACTCCTTCGTTCCGGTTCATTCCCCTTTGTCTCATGTTCCGTCGTTCCGACTTCTGTTACCTTGCAGGACAGTATTCCCGGTGCCGGGCCAATCATTGTCCAGTGTAGTGCGGGTATCGGACGCGCTGGCACCTTCATTGTGATCGACATGATCATCAACTACATCAAGACCATGGGGTTGAACTGTGATATTGATATCTCACGGACCATACAAATGGTACGTAGCCAACGCTCGGGTATGGTGCAAACGGAAACGCAATATCGTTTCATCTACAAGGCCGTGCAACAATATGTGAACACCATGTCGAAACGGATCAAATTGGACAATGTAAGCGGACCAACTGTTTTTTAATGCTTTCTGGCGTTGGTGTTTAATGGTGATTTTTATAATGAGTTTTACGAGAAAGCAAGAGAATTATTGTAGGGCTGACCCGATTTAAACTCAAACTATCTGCCCAGACAAATCGATCGTAACTCATCCCATGAGTAGTTGTGCACGTGAGTTGTTTCCGGGCTTGTGATTTCTTTCGCTCAATGTCAAATTATCTCCGATGGGAATAGCTTCCCTCGCAAATATCTTGCGCTTTCAATAAGAGGTTTCGCACGTTTTTTTTAAATATTCAATAGACGTATATTTAGAGCAACTTGACAACTGTCTATGCTACGCTCATTACCTCTTATCAACTGCATTACAATAAGGAAGTGACAACAAATTGACCAAAATATGTTTGAGAGCGATCGTGTCTAATCACAGTGTGAACGGACCTTGACCGTACAACGAACCACGATGTTCAGACACAGAATCACAAAGTGATTCTTGGTCAAGCACTCAAGGCGCTTATGGATGAACAAAGTAATGTTGTTGTTGTAATGGATGGGGATGTGTACAACACATTACTTTGGTCATCCATAAGCGCCTTGAGTGCTTGACCAAGAATCGTGGTTCTTTGTAAGAACCCTATATAACAGTGTCATATCAGTTAAACTTTGTTTACCGCTTTTCCACTGTTTCAAGGCTCACTGAACCCGATCTTACTGTCTCCACTTGATGACCGCAAACAGCCAGAAACCAGTAGTGGTATGTAAGGGATGTGGATGTGAGCACCACAATACATTGGTCTTTTATATGCGCCTCGAGCGCTTGGCCAGGAATCATTTTGTGATTCTGCATTTGAACATCGTGGTTCTTTGTAAGAACCTTATATAACAGTGGCATACAAATTTAACTTGTTTACCGCTTTTCCACTGTTTCAAAGCTCACTGAACCTGATCTTACTGTCTCCACCTGACGACGGCAAACAGCCAGATACCGGTAGTGGTGTGTAAGGGATGGGGATGTGAGCAACACATCACTTTGGACCTTGACCGTGTTCACTTGTATCAGATGGATGTGCATACGCGCACACACCTCATTAGGCAAATTGCCCACAGCTCGCGGTCATGCCTACGTGACTGGACACCCTCCTAGCGTTATGGTGAAAACAGTGGTGGTCGGTGAAAAGCGACTTAGTCATGTTCCTTGTTCTGACCCATCACCCTTGTGGTGTGTGGCGAATCTTTGGTGTCAGAAGCGAAACGTGACATTTAGTTCTACATTCTCAGTGTTCGATCGACCTTGGTTTCACGTGATCGTTGCGCATCATCTTGCAAGGTGTTGTTCTCTTCTGGATTGAAGCCGCCACTGTACATTGTTTCCGAGGACAACGCAGGTTTCATAGTGATCGTAGTATTAATATTTCGACTGTCATCTCGATTATGTTATAGTATACGACCATGTTTTGTTCTATAAACATGAGCCAACCAATGCAAGAGCCACTCTGTGTTGACGGATATTTATTGAATCGTTTTAACATCGGTATGATGCAGAACATGTTGTTGATACTCCTCATTTCATTCATTGTCGTAAAACAAGAATTTCAGTCGTTTCAGCTGATCCAAACTCACATCTGTAAAATAAGGCCTCATACTACGCGTGGTGTTTCACATAGTAAGATTCATCACTTATTTGAATGCGTACTCCTCAATCTATTAGTGTTTATACCCTCTTCCCAGTTTGTTTGTGCTTACTCGTCTATAGAATCCGTAGCTATTTAAGTCCCACCCTTCCCCATCTTTTAGGATTTTACTTTTTCATTTTTGAGTGGCAGTTAAGCATTCGGTACGTGCTACCGGTGTAATGTTGTATGTGATGATGATGATACCCATGTAACAAACTGTATGTTTTCGACGCATGGCCTTGCTGAAGAATGGAAGTTTTCAAGTGCGAAGATGAAGAGGTCAGAAAACGATTAAAGATTACCTCTCACACCTCGCTCTGCTCTATGCAACCGGTAAGGCTTCAGTTTGTAATATCAAACAACCGGTATAGTTTGAAGCGTGTTGTCGTGGTCGTATTAGTTTCCGAACAGGGATACTGACATGGTTCCCGTTTCAAGTGCATTTGATTGTCAAGCCCCATACACAAGGCAATCTGTTCCCGATGGTCACCGCCCAGCATAGATGGAGCGCACAAACCTCCACTGCTCAACCTTAGCGCGCAAGTTCGCACCACGTAAAGCTTAGTCTTTTCCTGAATCTTCCATTTCCGTGCACTTGCGAAACAAATTGTTGATGATCGTCCTCACTTACAATACCGTGATAGTTCAACACTGATACTTGTACATATTAAATTACACCTCTGTGGCTGTTGCCTCTTTTTACGTGTGGCCCTCTCTTCCGCGAATCACATATATTAGGCGTACAATAAAAGAATTTTCCAACATGGCAGGTGAACTTAGAATGTACCATTATTTACCTTGGTTATGTTTGGAACATGTTCAGTTTATTTGATGGTTTGGTATGGTGGTATGACAGCACAAGCCTGATCCAGACAATGTGCCGCACAGTCAGAGACTGCACGTGGGCTAAGATACTGTCAGGTTGCCCAGGTCTAGACAGATATGAGGGGGAAATAGAAATGGTAGTGAGACTCCAGCGTGTTTCCGCATGCAGCTCACTACCGTTGGCCAATCAATTTAGCACGATGTTAGCCGCACAGCACAGAAATGCTGCACGATTGCACATCCGTGCAATTATTTGATGACGTTCGGGTCATTTCTGTGGTCGGCTCACTTTCCAAACTTTACTGCTCTATCGTCGGCATATCTCACATGCCTTGATTATATTGCCAGGATCTCCGCCCGACTGGACGTGACTACACCAATATCAATCGAGCCGCCGATGACGTTGGCACTTTGGCTGCGGCCGGCCTGTATTCTCAAAGCCTACCGGTTTCCGAACCGCGAACACTACCACAAGCACAATCTCTCTCGCTGGCATCCCGTTCTCCGCAAGATGTTTCGACTTCACCGCCGAAAGGCGTCTGCCAACCGTCTCACACCACTAGCCAAAACCTGCTTTGTCCGGTTCACGGTAATATTGCAAAGATGCCAGGACGAAAATCTCACGTGGTGATTGATACATGTAATTGTGCTTTGCCTCCCAGTGCTGTCGCGCCTCAGACCTCGAGCAGTTCCGTTCGACTTACGTCACCGGTTGTCAGCGGTTTATTCCAGCGGTTCACATGCAGTGGTCGTTCGAAAGCGCGCCCATAATGTTGTCTGTCCTACTTGGTAAAGAAGTAAGTTGTTGTTGGTCTCCTGAGATCGATATCGATTATTCATGGTGTTTTCATGCCCATGACCACGTGCTTTCCGGAAGACTAAATAGTACAGATTCCCGAGGAACCAGTCTCTCCCGCAGCTCTCAAAGCGATAGGCACTACTCGGACGATCGATGTCAGTTGCACGCTGTCGGTATGACCCATGTTCAGCAGCCAAGAGCAGAATCTGCTCCTCCTCACCTTGGAAATGACGATTTACACAGTGCCTCCAATGTGAGCGGTCAAGATCAAGTTCTTCCCAACAAAATCTTTCATATCTGTTTTGCAAGCGTCTTTGTACCGCAAGTGTGGTGTGCTTAATGGTCGACTTCATTTTGTTGACATGGCCAAGCCACCGTAGGCGGCGCTGTCGTAGTAGCGTGAGCATGCTTTGGAAACCAGCTTTAGAAATCACTTCAGCATTCGTTACTTTGCTGTGCACAATATGTTTACGACGTGGCGGATGTTTCTTAAATGGAAGGCATTCCGCTTTCGTTCATGTCTTGCGATTAAATTTGATACGCAATCCTACTTTGTTAACAAGTGTATCTGGCTCTCCTTGATTAACTAATAGATCTGTTTGTTTTCGATGCGATTAGCAGTTTGCTTACACTTACTAGTCCCGTTCATGTTTAAAATCTGCGTTTTCTCCGGCAAACCGCATAAGGATTAAAAAGACAAAAATGTTCAAAAATCTATCTGGAATAGTGTTGGTCCGGTTTATTATTTGTTCCTTAAGCCGCGGGCTGTGTTTTGTGACAACGACGCTGGCTCACAGCGACCGGACATCATCCGATCTTATGCCTTGCGTAAGACTATTTCCATCATCTTTTGTTTTCTCTCCACAGCACCTACAATTTACTATTGTCGTCGCCTTTCGTTTCATCATCAAAACCTTCCAACGTAATCGCCGCCTGGTTCACACTGCTCGCATAAATTATTTTTTCTGCTTTTCCATTTGTTTTCCTTCTCACTGCGTACTGTCGCGCGTGCTGTAAACAAGTTGTCATGTTCGTGATCACCACACACACTTTGTTATGTTCATTCCTGTAAATATCGATTTTTCGCTTCATGTTTTTCGGTCAAGTGCAGTTCATTCTTTCGATTTTCTTATTGCTTGTTCTCCTGTCCTGCGCGGGTTGTTTTTGTTTTCACTGAACGCTGTCATGTTTCGCAATATTATCACCAGTATCATTGTGTTAACCCTCATTGGAAGAGATCCTTTATTCACGTTGATCGTCAATGCGTTTTGTGATCAGTTGGGGGTTGGTGTAGCTGTTCTTTCCACCACGACACTCGTATGGGATTCCCGGCCCCGGGGAAAGGGAGACTTATCACTGATGGTTTGGTTTATTTACTCGTCGATGCATTAGTCTATCCCGGACGGTGCGCAATGAACTAAAACGGAGCTTCTCGCTGTAGAACACGGTCGGTGAATTTAAGAGCGGGCATTGCTATCGAACCTTCTCAAACTTGACATTCAACTATGTTCCGTCAGTTTAACACCGGTCAATGCGGTCATGAGCGATTAACCGTTAGTATCTTCCCTTGGATGAAATGCCCTCCCAGGCTAACGAGCTAATCTGCCCGAAGCAAACTGGTTTTCAGGCGCCAGTCACTCGCCCTCGCCCCTTCTCCTGTTGGTAGAAGCAGTTCCGCCGGGCTTGGGGAGCCACTTGTGCAGGCCAGAAGCTGGCAACTCCCTGCTGCCTTGCAGGTCGCACTTGGTTGTGCAAAGGCTAGAGAAGCTGACTCGAACAAAGGCCGAGTGGTTGTGGGGACGCCTTTGTACCCAAATTCCCAATAATCTTCATTGAAGCCGACTCATCCTCCAGGAGGAGATAGTCGCACAAAAGTAAAAAAAGTAAAAGTAACAAAGCTTGTGCTTTCGAGTAAACGCCGGGTGGCTAATTTGTTACGTTGTGGATTATACGATATCATTTAACGATAACTTCTATATACAACTTTGATTGGTGATCATTGATTTATAACTGTCAGAAGAGAGATCTAACGTTAGCCATCAGCTCAATGCCCAACCTCATAAACCGAGTGCCTTCCCCTCTGGTGTATAAAAAACAAATCGATGTATAGAATGTTATAGGCCTATAATCTCTGCACATGACATGTGCACTACTTTCCAATACACACCCTTGTGCGCGGTGCGAAGTGTTCAGTACTTGATGTATTGCATCAGACGATTTTTGTTGTCTATTGCATCTCGCAGCCATTGCTCGCAAAAACGGACCTTTCCTGGTCTGAAAAATGGATGAAGGCGGTAGAATGCTGTCATGAAAGCAAGTTTAAATTCGTTAAATATCAAGTTATTTTGTGTGCTATACAATAAATTACGAATTTCTCGTTGAAAAATACCCTTTGATTAACACAATCGGCGTCTAGAGAATTTAGGTTTCGCCTTTGTTGCCACTTGCGAATAATCGTTACAAGGTGAAGCCATGGTAAATCAATTGACAATACATGAACAATCGAGATACCATTTTTAGTGAAGCTTGGAATCGGATTGATGTTAATTTAACCGCGTGATTTCTAGCATATTTTAGGAACTAGACTGTTTTACTAAATTTAGCGCCTCGTGCTGCAAACCCATCGGACTGTGTTTCCATCTAACCAAAAGTCTAACGGATGCTGGACCACCGATTTCCGAAAGGGATTTTTTTGTGACGCCACATCCCAACTGGCGTAAATCTCGTGGTGGTGAAACACAGGCAGCTAAAAACCCCTACTAGTAACCTTTCCAAAATCGGCGCAACACGCCTGCTTGGCTAGGGTACCCGAGATCAGGGTTACGCTTTAGGTTGTCTCGAAACCATGTTCAGAGACAGTCTTACACTAAACATATGCTTGGAGTGTTTGCTTAATCTTGTATGTTGTCAGATAGAGTGACGAGGAAAGCTTGTTATGATGCATGGCAGTGAAAACCGCAAGGAAGCTCATGTGGCTCTACTCGTTCACGAAACTTCATTGAATGTATGTTCCATTCGAGGTGTAGGCTCCTCATCCCAGTTTATGCTTACTCTTCTATAGAATCCGTAGCTATTTATGTCCCAAATTTCATGATTTTACTTTCTCATAGTTGTGACAGTTAAGCTTTCAGTACATTCTACCGGCATAATGCTGTCTCTGATGCTGATAATAACATACCTAAAGAGCAATATTTTGGGGGTTGGGGTTACTATTTGAAGCCCTCAACCCACTCTTATACAGACTTGTTAGACCCAGTCCAACAGAAGCTTGTTCTCTACGATTATGATTTTTAACTGTACCGTTATTTCGATCCAACTGTCAGCAGCGTGCATTCGTACAACATGTGGTAGGCGGCCTCTACCTAACAGCCAACGGTAGTGAGCTACATGCTGAAATACGCTGGAGTCTCACTATCATTTCTAATTTTTATTCCTCATATCTGTCTAGGCCTGGGCAGCCTGACAGTAGCTTAGCCCACGTGCAGTCTCTGACTGTGCGGCACTTTGCCTGGATCATGCTTGTGCTTTCATACCATACCATATACCTAACAGCCTACCGGTTCTGAGGCTACAATCAAACATCTGGTGCAGCGGATATGACATCCGACTCTTAAATCCGTGCAACGAAATCTTTAATTATTGGCGTATATTCGCACCTCATCTCATTAATTGATAGCTCTCAGTCATCATAATTAGGTTTCATAATCGAGGTGAGATTACTCATCCTCCAGTAACGTCATAAGCTCTTCTTGCGTTGCAGTGCTAACTACGCATGCTTGGTAACCCCGCCATGCTTCTCCGCTTTGATTAGAGTGCGTGAGCTCTTCAAACATCCTTTAAGGTTAGTGTAAAACGAAAAGAATGAACGCGTAATTAAATCAGGTTTCTTGTCATATGAAATCATGCTATAATGCTAACTCACAATTATCTCACCTAATATGTAGTTAATATGATGACGGTTTTCTAGCGTTTATTCACTTGGATAAATGTTCTAGAATAAATAAAATGGCCAATGATCTTATTTTCTAGAGAACCATCGAGCAACGGATAGGTTTTCCAGCAGCCTTGGTTTATTTCAAATATATGCTACTTATGAGTAACATGCCGTAAGCAATTGTTAATTCCGACGCCATTGCAGTGCTGACGTCAGTGTCGGGGTTTATATGCCCTATTTCGTACAGTGTTTAAATGTGGTCAGTGACGCACATTATATGGTATGCTATCAAGTTACCGTTTTTTACGACGTACAAACAGCAGTCGGGCAATGCGATTGCAGCGTATTCTCTGCTTCTAATCAATTTCACCCTGAGTTATGTCTACTGGTTGTTATTGATGCATGGCATTCTTCTCAATTCTATGATGGAAATCTGACACTGTCGAGCAAATAGCTGTATCTGTCCACTGCGCGATCAACTCTACAGAATACTGCTAAATTGGCATCTCGCGGTCTGCTACTAAAATTTCGCACGATTTTGTGTTACCGTTTTCTTTCGATAATAGATGATGGTCTAAGTTAATTAAAATTAATAATAGAGAATTTGTGCGCTGGTCGATAAGATTTGAACTGGATGATTAATATCGTGTGAATTTGCTCAATTAAGTTATAAACGGGTTATAGGGTGGAATTACTAAGCATAAATGTATCCAGTTTGTTCCTAAAAATCCTTTCACTAGAAGTTTGTACAACGTCTGATAGTAAGGAGTTCCATAAGGAACAAACAGACGCCGAAAAGAAGAACCGAGGACAGTTCCGGTGAGAATGAAATGTGTCTAATTCCAATGCGTGAGTGCGAATTGTATTTCTTGACCGGGGGCGAAACAGATGCCTCGGAGGCTGAAACTTTGGGTTAAGTATTTTGTAAATGAGGATGAAATCTGCTCAAGCTCGTCTACGAGTCAATGTATCCAAATTGTGATGTACCATTCGATTCTCATAAGGGAGGTCGTCCACAATTTTAGTTGCTCTGCGATTAAAACGGATAGCCTCAGTTTAATTTTAAGGACAATCCATCAACTTTCTCAAGGTCCAATGAATTTATTATTCAAAGTGTACGGAACTGATCCGGTTTTGCAACAGGTAGTTTGAAATCAAATTTTTCGCCGTTTGATAAGCATGAGTTACTTGGCTTAATGCATTGTATTTGCGCTATAATGTGACTCGACCTGTGCTATCTTTATCTTTTCTTGCTAAAATTGAAAAATGTATTCAGTGCAGCAATGACCAACACATGAGAAATTATAAGATTGCTCGCAAAACACCTGTTAACTAGCAATGAGGAAATTGAAGGCTTTTCTAACGTTCTGTAATCGTTCAACAAACTAACCTGTGCCTTGTTCGGAATGTTTCAATCACGTAGAAAACGTCAATTGGATGGTTCTGGAACGAAACATTTTGTGGTAAATTCCGACAAGGTTTAGGTGCTTTATATTTTTATTAGATCGCACTTTGAACTATTGAAACAAATCGCCCCCACTTATGTTTTGAATTCGATGTCTAGTAATCTAGATTTAGCTTTACGGTTATTCGAAAATCCATCATTTCAATATATGGTTTGCTGGCCTAAATTGATGTTAAGCCAAACGGCAAATATGGATCAGATTTGTATTGCATGATAGACGATTATGAACGAGGTTACAATGGTATAGGAGTTTAGCCGTGGGACTAAATAATAACTACCGGTTTCAAAACAAAATGCATTTTCAGGCTGTTGAGTGTAGGTTATTTGTATTATATTATTATATTTGCACAATCTGATACAGATATAGTGCCGTTCAACATAAACAATGAGATGTACAAAGCGAGAAGGGGGTACAAAGCGTTGTCATCGGCATCGTTGAACGTAGGCATGATACTACCCGGTTGCCTACACCGAAGTAGAGGAGATTTCGTTTAGGGGGTCCCACCCCGAGCCTTTACCCACAAGGCAGTGGAGCGAGAGAGGTTCGCACCTATCGGTGGCCGGTGACAGACGAAGCGGTTCATACGCCCTTTTCTGGGAATTTCCAGTTCGGAGCCCGATAACCCCGTTGATAGGTTGGTGACTTCAGTTTTTGCCTGTGCACCATACAATGTCCTTGGATAGGACAAGGGGCAGTGACTTTTGGAGCGGCGAGTCACACCCGCCGCGTCGTGATGTCATCATTGGATTTTTGTGGCTTTCATAGGGAGAACGCTTGCCAGGCGAAAACCCACCACACCCTCAGACATCACCGCCGAACCTTTCGCTGAGCTCCGAGAACCGAGCCCAACCAGCTGGCACCACGTGGAGGTATTTTGGCAAGCCAGCCGTAGGTTATTTGAGCGTTTTAAGAACTGTGCTAGCGAGCCGTATGCTTCGTGGGTCTATTATCGTTGTGATAGATTCTGATTAATCTACACCAAAGTGTATAAGTCTTTATATTGGAGACGAAACGTGTGTTTATCCTTGTTTTGCCTCGACTAGAATCAAGTACTTGTATTTTTGTTTTGATTTTTTAAATTATGCGACTAACTTGCAGACGGAAGTTGCCAGTATTATCAGCGTTAATCCTGAGATGCTTCGATTTTAGTGTTACTGACATTCTTGCAATGAGGTGTTATCGTTTCTGATTTCTCCACGCTGAACCTTGAATTTGACGCTATTATTAACTAAATTGCACAAGAACACTAGATTGAGTAATCTTTTCTATCCTGCCGGAGAATTCGCCCTCTTTTGATTGCTATTTTTTTCGACGAACTGGTTGTGGCTCAGGGAAAGTTGTAATTCACATTTTGGTGCAGAATATCAAGCATCACTCTGATTGTCATATTCAATTCAGCAGGGAAGTTTGATCGGCTCTCTTGCATTTTTCTCTTTTAATTAAAAACGTGACGACCGTACAGTTTCACTCAACGAAATGATTGCTCTTCCACACCATTGAGAATATTAAAAAATCTTCATAAAGTTGTTGATATGAAGCAAGTTTGTTCGAGGAAAACGTTCTGAATATCTGATGCCTATTGGTTTACTATTCACCCATTTTCGATCTGCGGCGAATATAGACACCGGCTTTAAATTTTATCAATTTAATACATGAAACGTCTATCCGTTAATGCAAATGGTGCAGCTATTTCATAGAATTAAATCAGTGAATCTAATGTGATACTCACAACCGCTACAAATACAAACGACTACCGGTTTCTGGCTGATTGCCGTCATTAGGTGATGACAATAAGATTAGGCTCAATGGGCCTTGTGACAGTGGAAAAGTGTAACTTTGTTTAAATCAGTGAATCTTTTTAAAGGATTGGTAAACGTGTAATTTTATCTCCACTTTTTTATGAACGCAAAGACCAAAGATGCAAAGTCAAATTAAGCCGTACCTTTGGTTTAATTTTTGAAACTTGTATGGTGAAGAAAGTGGAGATTGTGGCCTTGGGGATGGGTGCCTTTCGTGTCGGGATACTCCATCGGACGTGATAACGGTAGACCACATCGTACGGCTGATCTTCGATCGAGGCCAAATCCGTGCAATGCATCCAGTTCTCATCAAGATCCCATTCCTCTAAGAGAAATGATCACGTAATTAACCTCGTTGTGGTTGTGAATAAACAAATCGGTGCGTAAAAGAATTCATGCAATTGACACACGTTTCCCAATCGACCAAGTATTTTTAGAGTATATTTGGTTACAAGTTGTGATTACCACTATGCACTGTTTATATTATTTAGTAAAGTTTCTTCACTGCCACATGTATTCCACGACTCTTTTCTGTTTAATTTATAAGTCTGCATACAATGGGACCTAGCGGCCAGCACAAAAATCAATACGTTGTTCACTCAAACGGTTAATGCACTGAGTTTATTTAATGGATACCAAATAACGATGCATTTGATATTTCGACTATTTTCTAGTTCTCACGCATAACAAAGTAGCTCAATTGATAATCGATAATTGTATTTGACAGCATATCTGATAAAATTTAAGGGCTCTGGTTTAATTGTCCTATGTTATGGTACCACACAGTTTTAGCACCTTACAAGCAGTGTTTACTGGACTCCATTAGTGGTTCTAATTTCTTTGTGGTGTTAAACAGTCGTATTACGGGTTAACACTAAATCTGATGCTCGCATCTGTAGATTGGATTTCAAATTGCGAGTCTTTGAGAAACCAGACGGAAGGGCATACGTTGGCGTAAATGCCAGCAAACGAGGAATTAACAAGACGAGGCTCTTGATGACGATTTCCACATCAGAACTAAAACCGTAATATACGAACAGAATCTTCGTAGCAATTTTGGCTGAAGACGATAGTTATTCAATAGAATTCACCACTTTGTTATCCTGAAAAATTGAGTGTATAAAAACCAGCATAGCGAGATTAAATTTTTTGTATTGTAGCTGATTGCGATCAAATGATAGAGAAATAATCAACACCAAACCTTGATGTATTCCTCGACCTTTTTCATTCCAAGTTCGGCGTTGAACTCTCCGATTCGTGGCCAAACGATGTTCGGGGTCACGTGAGGTACATCGTCCAATACGATGCTTTGTTTACCGGTAGCCATGTCATCCGCATCAGCTTGTTCCAGTTGATCGACATCGTGGGCGATATCGTCATCACTGAAACAAATTAAGATCGTTGAAAACATGTTTCAGCTGGCGAATTAGTCGTCACTTAAGCCAAGTGCCAAGATGCTTGCGGAGGGTCGCGAATGCGATTGCAATTGACAACCAGCTGTAAATGGAACGCGTTTTCGTTTATGATTATTATAAACCCAGTATAAAATGCTCAGTTGCGTGCATTTCCGCCACCCCCACACACACACCACAGCCGGTTGCGTGCTGTTTGCACTCACCAGGTAGGGACGGTAAAATAGGATCCGCATGTTCTTGAAACCGTGGAAGAATGGAAAACAAGTTTTGCTTGTATGTCACGGTTGGATGAAATTGGTACGACCAACCTGTTCAATCACGTGCCCAAATACGTGGCATACAAGTGCAACTTGTTTTCCTTTCTTCCGAGGTATCAAGTATATGCGGATCCTGTTGTTACTGTCCGTAAGTGAGTGTAGACAGCAACAAACCGGTCGTGGGGCTTGTGTGATTGAAATGAATGCCAATAAGCATCTTTGTTCAGGATCATGCGTTTGGACGCATGTGATTAAACAGGTTGGTCGTACCCATCTTATATAAACGGTAAAAGCCCAGTGCTTTTACACAAACAACAAGACATGTGTATGTTGTGTGTCGAGTAAAAATAAGAAAAATTTCAGCCGCAAAATTTGGTGTCTCAGTCTGACTTTGACACAAACGTGCATCCTGCTTGATCTTGTTAACAGGATGAGAAAAGGCCAATCGCTATTTTCTCACACAAATAAAGAAAACATCTTTACGACTATGTTTTTCTCGCAATGTGCTCTGTTGGTAATATTTTAATTGTTGGTCAATATTTAAGATGAATTTGAAGCAATCTATTAGGAGATTTCTGGTGTCAATCTTTTAGCAAAATTACGGATTCATAGCTAAATGTCTCAAAAGACTGTCAGGGAGCCGATGACCTGTGACCATCTAGAACTATGAAACGAATACTTGCGTCAATGCGCCTTACAAATTTAAATGAGAATTTGTTAGTTTACGGGAGGTTGTCTTGGATTAGGCATACCGGCCAAAAGCCCACGAAAATCATCGCCAAAAGTCGTTGAACAATTCAGCCAATTTGGGGTCAACAAAGATTTTAATCCGAGAATATATTTTGGCCGCTGTTTCGACTTGGATACGAAAAAAACTGGCAGAATACCGGAACGAATAAAGAAAGCTTGTTTATTGTTCGTGTCCAGTGGTACATTAAGACTGGATCAGGTAAATCAGTACTAATTTCATGATGTTTTTGATTTGTTCGGCAATTATGCGTTGGACCTCTCTCATCAAATGTCACATGACAATTTTGGATTCAACATCGCTTTGTGTGTTTAGACTATCCGATTCAAACGTGACAATGTCTCAAACCATTCACAGCAACAATAGTACCTGATAGATTAGGATGGTAGTTCCGAATCGAGCGGTTAAGCGCTAGTCGTAGATCCAATATAAACAGCTTTGGTAGCTCTTTTATAAGCGTAATTTAAATCCACTTGTCTTTGTATATACAAGGAAGCAAACCAAAAGCGATACTACAAGCTCAGGTTCACACGAAAGCGTTATTATCACAGACAGCATTACACCGGTAGCATGTACCGAATGCTTAACTGCCACACAACCATGAAAAAGTAAAATCCTAAAAGATGGGGAAGGGTGGGACTTGAATAGCTAAGAATTGTATAGAAGAGTAAGCACAAACAAACTGCGATGAGGTGCCTACACCTCGAATGGAACATGCATTCAAACAAGTTTCGTGAAAGAGTAGAGTAACATAAGCATGGCAGCTTCCATGCGGCTTTCACTGTCATGCATCATAACAAGCTTTTCTCGTCACTCCGCTTGACAACATACAAGGCTAAGCAAACACTCCAAGAATATGCTTAGTGCAAGACCACCATTGAACACGGTTTCGGGACATATCCTGAAGCGGAACTGGCCATTGCGATATCTGATCGCGGGAACAACAGCCTGGAAGACGTGCTGCGCTACGATACACACGAAATGCTATCATTTAAAAATTTACACCTAAAAAGATTATGGTCGTAGCTTTCGACGTTCTCTGTTAAACTTGCTATTCCATAAAACAAATAAGTTGCATAAAAATCAAAGCTTCAATTAAACCTCTACACATCTTGAATAAATTGCTTTATTCATTGTTGTTGATGTTGTTATTGCCGTTGTTGTAGTTTGTTTTTTTGTTGAGAGACACATACCTGGAGAACTCCATTTACAATTGGTCAAACACAATCAATAAATTGACTCGAATGATTCTAAGACTTACCTGATATTATCACCGTAGATTCGTTGCAGTGCCTTGTGGATCGATGACTCAACAAGGTCTTTGGCCTTGTCACGAACTCCTCCACTCGTGGGTTCGCTAGAATGGAAACACGGGAATTGTAGTCTTCAGATTTTTTGTCATCAGTTTACTATAGTAGTTTTCAACAAACGTGTTGCAAGGAGGCTGTTCAATTTGTTGCTTTAACGATGTATATTTCATAGTTTAGATCATAGTGCTGCCTGTTTATCTGACCAACAGTTCAAAAAGGTTTTTTCGCGGCTCAATGAACCATCAACGTGTTCGATTTCGATTTTTATCATCCTATATCGTTGTCAAATCTCATTGAGCACCGGGCATCAACTTCGTTCACTATACCAATGAGTACCAACATACCTTAAATATTCGCTGTGTCGTTAAGCAAATGACCATAAGCGATTGTCAGAAACCTTCAATACAGATTGTGGCGTATAGAAGTGTAATTCTTTGGGTATTACAATCTATCTTGTGTGGTTACCGAATTATCGCGGGTTATTCGCCAAATGACGAAATCACGAGTTCAAACGCAGCTATATCGACCAGTCGAACAAACGCTCATCTCTCAACCGGCCGGCCCAATTCAGGCTACTAACGTGTGTAACCGCGTAACCGCGACACAGGCGAAAAAATCGATCGATCAAGCTGTGACTGCGAGGATTGTGGTCCCGACACCGATATTTAACCAAGTTGACCTCTGCGCCAAGAGCCGGGACCCGGTAAGTAGTGATGGTGCTTCTGTTAAATTCACTTTTTGCGATTTACAACTGCACGTGGCCTGTGATGAGACTTTGACTGATGAGTGTGTAAGACTTGTGAACGATAATAACTATCCGTCTGTTTGTTATTTCTACAATGCCTGCAGAAATTCAAATATAAATGGCCATCGCAAGAGTATAAATTCATCTGTTGGAAAAGTGTCTAATACAATAGAGAGTAGATTGTCGCAACTGGAAGAGGAGCTTGCACAAGTGAAGAATTTTGTAGAGCCATTATTCAAGCCTAAAACATTTAAACTGAACAAACGAATACGCTCGACTTTACCAACACCAAACCATGCTCTTGAAAAGGTTGAATTGTTGCAGCAAGGTACTCAGGAAAGTGTTAAAAATGTCCTAAAGCCGAAACCGTTCACATCGAATGCCCCATTAACCAAAGTTGCCTCGAAAGGAATTTCGCTTAGTGTTATCTGCACCAACGTGCCAGAGCCAACTGAGACGTTATTCTCGAATAGATACCAGCATGACTGAAACTGTGCACTTGGATGAATGTAAAAGCGATCCACTCGGTTTCGTTGATTCGCTTGAGTTGTCCCCCAAAGCGTAACACCAAGATAAGCCACGGTTGCTCAAGTTAGTAGTGCGAAATGAGAAGGATTTAGAATATATACTTCTATCGACATACTTGCTACGGGACGGCATGGAAAATACATATTGTGTATTTTTTTATGTGCCTTGGTCAGAGCGGGTAACATCGCCATCAGAAGGTAACCAAAACAATACAAAATGATCGCAATAAGCGCACCCTTGTTCTCTTAAATGTCCCAGAAAATGCCACTGGTTCAGATACAAAGTGTAAATCTAACCACGACATACAACAGCGAAGAATTATTAGTAATGCTATCCAAACCAGCAATGCAGTGGTTATCGATACTTTCTGAATCACGAAGTCACCGAATTACGAAGATAATGGTTCACGACAACTTAAACTGACGCTTTTGACCACAACTATGGTGGACACCGTGCTTAACAATTGGAACCAGTATCGATACAAGGTTCCACGAGAGATCAACATTATCAGTAAACACCTGAAAACCGACGCTATCGTGGAAGTTGCCGAGCCTGATGGTACTCAGCACAGCGATGCCGGGAATCTTGATACAAAAAACGGATATCGAGCGACACTATCGGAGTCAGCGATGTAATATACCTATTAACACGAACCCACCATCTTTGACACGTACTCAACTTATCTGCTCAAATACTCATTATCCAACACTTTGATCCTGATCAAACATCAAATGTTTGTAGACAAACGTACAAAGCTCGATAAATAAACTACCCGAGCTAATCGAGCTTTGTCAAAAATATTCACCACTCCTGATAGCCGTAACGGAAACCTGGTTCAATCAGCAATTAGCTGAGGAGGAAATTTCCATTCCAAACATGTTTCTTTTTAATCTTGATCGTATGCACCGAGGAGGACCATATTCAACACCTCACGCTTAGTGAAATCACGAGCAACGATTTGATATTGGAAGATACACTTTGGAGTTCACTTGAATTAGCAACAGGTGAAAACTGTGTTGTTGGTGTGATTTATCGACCACCGTCAGCAGACGATGCATACAATGCTAGTTTACTTGAGAAAACTTAGCTGGCTGTTTCCAAATATCAAAATAATGTTCTAATCATGGGTGATTGCAATCTCCCGAATTTACTAAACAGCGAGATTCCACCGGTGAATACTCTTGATCATCTATTCTACTAAATGTTCAACGAAATTCCTTTGTTTAAACACATATCAAGCAGCACTCTCTTTAGAGGCATAAACACACCGTCCGTACTCGATCTTGTTCTGACGAGCAGTGAAAATGTTATCGAGGATATCCGCTATGAAGCACCACTTGGAAAGAGTGATCATGTAGTCATTGTTTTCGACTATATACCTGAAGCAAAAAGAGCTAGTGATGGTCAGAAATTGATAAGAAAAATCTTTACGGTTGCATTATCAATGGCAGTTCAAGAAGTCACCGACTGAGCATCGATTAACACTGATGTTCAACAATGATGGTCATCAACACTTCAGAAAATCAACCAAAAATAGATCTTCAATCTAAATATGTTTCAAAAAACTGAAAAAAGGATTCAAATTGGTGATTCGGAGTCGAACACGGAAATTGATAAAGGTGAGAAACTGTGCGTGGAGAAGCCACATAGCGCAGACAACACCTGAATCCTGGGAATCTTACCGTTTGTTGAGAAACAAAGTTACTAAACTTGTCCATGAGGATAAAGAAGGGTACCAAATCAATCTGATGGATAAAGTTGAACGAAACCCGAAGCTCTTTTTTCAAGATCGTGAAAAGAAAGGCCCGGGTAAAGCCATGCGTTTCCTCTTTACTTACTACGACTGGAACTATATCCACTGCTCACGAAGACACTAACGAACTCGCTCAATTTTACTCTAGAGTGTTCAACCCTAACGAGCGGTTATGTAATGTTATGCCTGCCTTCAGATCACAAATTCACACAATACACGAAATTGCTATGAAACCCGAGAGTGTCCTGGTTAAGCTACTCGGGTTAAATTCAAAAACTCCCCGGGTGCTGATGAAATAACACCCTTCATCCTGAAAAAATGCGCCCATGCTCTATTCTCACCATTCTCTGATATCTTCAACCTGTCACTGAGTTGCAGCAAGGTTGCTAATGACTGGAAAAGTGGATTAATCACTCCGATATACAAAGGCGTGAACCGATCCGATGTGTCTAACAACAGACCAGTCACGTTATTGCCATTGGTCTCTAAACATTATATTTATATTTATATTACTTTATATTATATATATAATCAAAATCAAAGGGATGAAGATAGTTTATTAATAGTTGGGGGCAAAATTTGGATTTGCTCTCATATAATCCTTTTCAGATTCAGTGTTGAGATAATTATTTGCTAAACGTTTTGCGATGTAGTATTTATCACGGTGTTGTATCACGTGTTGTAAAAGCTGTCTAGCTAATGTCGCGTGATTCATTCAAGCTAGTTTGCATTGATCAAATATGTGGACGCTTTAAATAGGCTTGCATATACTTTATCCCTATATCCCAGCTCCCATCTCCTCCTTGATCGATAATGAAATTGACATGTTTTTCGTTATATTTAAGAATCTATCAGAGTAATTTCTATTTTGTGAATGTCATTCGATCTAAGTATTGTGGTGCTCACATTCGATCTAATTTATGTAAAGCGCTCTTTCAAGTTTTTGGGTAAATTACTGGTAATCAAAATTGTTGAATGATTATTCGTTGATTTCGATAGAATTTATTTCATAATTCTTGAAGTTTATCGTCTGGGATTAAGAGAATTTGCTCACCTCGTTTCAGCATTCATGTCCTCGCCATCATCGTAAACTTTTCTCATTGCCGCTTGGATCACCGAGGCAACGAAGCCTCGTACTTCCTCCGGAACGTCATTTCGAGGTCCTTGCCTAGGTGAGAGGAGATTTGAAAACAGAACTAATTAATGAATCGAATTAATCAAAGTTCTTGATTCGGTTAAACTGACCTATCTTGAGTCCCTACTTTATATTTAACATTCAGGGGTACACGAATTAGAAACCTAACCTCGCGAAAATTCATCAGAATTTGCAAGATAAATTTCATTGGGTTGCGTAAAGTAAACGCGTTCGGAGATGCTACTGTAAAATGACCGTCGGAACATGTTGCAGTTGATTACTGCACAAAAAGAAATTAGCATTCTCAATCACATAGGACTGATTGTGTATGCAGTCCTTCGTGTGTCTATAATTATCAACAGTGAGAGAAACGTGTCTGACGAATGTGTCAAGCGAATATCCTGCGTTTCCACAATTTTATTTTCGCACATACGGGATTCGTTCAATGTTGGTCGTGGCCCGGAATTTTTAAGGAGTATTTGTTCAGTGAAAACCGATGGAATATTCGTCGGACAATTTCACTGGTAATTCACGACTAGTATGACAGGAAGTACTGGTACGCTTTCGCAATTTTGCCGAGGGTGAGGATGATGATGATAGGAATGAGCATAATGATAATAATGATAATGAATATTATACAAAATTATGCTTGTATGCCACTGTTACATAGGGTTCGTACAACGAACCACGATGTTCAAGCACAGAATCACAAAGGCGCTTATGGATGACCAAAGTAATGTGTTGCTCACATCCCCATCCCTTACACACCACTACCGGTTTCTGACTGTCTCCACCTGACGACGGCAAACAGCCATAAACCGGTAGTGGTGTGTGAGGGTTGGGGATGTGAGCAACACATTACTTTGATAATGAATATTATTATATAATTCAAGAAGGCACATCATTTATATACCAGCAATGAAACTTTCATCTTCATGGCGAGTAAAGTAACCGTTTCGTCAGCAATTTGCGGTTTCAAAACCTCTGAAGGAAATTGTTGGTGACATAATAACATAATTATACGCGAGACTTCGGAGGATATGAATCTCTGTTGCGTGATGCCGAATAAAATTAGTAAGAATTTCGAGGCGGTATATGAAAGGTTATACGTACAATCGTAATTTACAGTAATTCGGGTCTTTCTTTATTTTGGGATTATCTAGATCGATATCAATATGATCGGGATCCAGGTGACCGAGTGCTTCCAGAGCTTGATCCTCGATGTGATCGACCAATGGTCGGAGAGAAGAGGCTTCTTTCTTCTCCACTTGCATGCCTGAGCTGCTATTATTGAAGGCCTTGAAACGGAAAGTAAGACTGATTAGGTAATCGAACGAAAATCATCATATAAAAATGAAAAAGCAGGGTTTTTAATGAACTTTTATTGTTAAACGATTGAAATTACACGGAGATTAAAAGTACTTGATCTGCAGCTGTCTGTCGAAAGTAGGCAAAACTGTTTCTTCTTTTCTTGGATCTCTACAATTGATTCACTCTGGTACAGAGGAAAAAAATAAAAGTTATTTAGTATGCTAGGAAGTAGATTACTTATTCATGTGGATTGATACTGCATAAAAAAACAGAGTGACACATACGTATAATCGAATTCATTTTATTCGATCGAAGTCTCGTTTTGATAATATATTTATAGTATTGATGACTGGCTTCAAGCCTCCAATTCTGAAAACGTATTATGGCAATCCTAAAGTCAATTGGTAACATTTTTTCTTTTTCTTTTGCATTACTTAGCGATAAGTGCACAAGGCCCCGCAAATTAAACACTCAGTTTTACCGCGTTGGTGGGCTACCATCGGTCGATATCCACCATGGATGTACATTTTCATCACACTTGATATACGATTGCTTCCGATTTGGGAATAACAATGTTTAAATTAGCAAGCGCTATTCTGTCGGCCATCAACTTTGGCAAGGTGTCTGCGAGATCTCTGTTTAGTAGAACACCAGATCATTTAAATTTTCTGGGCTTGAAGCTGCGCGGTAAACTGTGAATTGAAAGGGAGTAGTCGAGATCTAGTTTTTTTCTTCCGTTGTAAGTTCATGTCGAATGTTTTTCTATCTCTTTAACAAATGTTTCAGTCGCAGCTGTGATCGCTTAGACTGTCAGGAGGCACTGCTCCTAACGAATAAAACAACCCAAATTGCTTATTCACCGGAAGATTGGATAATACTCTTTATCAGTGAATACATTCCAACTCACTGATAGGTTTGGACACTGATTAATATTAACAATCATTATCGGCATGTTATCGACCGGCATTCTGAAAACAGCGATTTTATATGTTATAAAAGTAGTAAAGTAGTGTAAATAAATCGTTATTTTACGATTGATTGGCTTTTCGACGTTCTACGCGGGTGGACAGTGAACCTTGAGATCGGCATGCAGTTCTTGTTATCAAAGAACCTAACCTAGACAAAGGCAGACTTTCTGAATTTAATGTTCCGGGTATAAGAGTCAAAAATTATTCGGTTATAAAACTCTCAGATGAACTTGATAAGGATTTTAACTAGAAAGTCTTGAAGGTTAGAGCGATTCAACCCATGCGTATTTGATGCATTTAAGATCATATTTCCAGTTAACTAAAAAGTGAAATGTTTCACAAATTTTAATGTGTTCATTCCGTCACTATTGTTTCGAGTATCTCGGAACTTGAAACTAGTGCATCAACATCTGGTTCCGAAGCGCTAACCGCGTGTAACCCCTCATGAACAGTATATGATGGCGTAATAGGAGAAGTACGGTTGACCTACATTTCGGTGTTAGCTTTTTCGTTAATTTTAGATATTTTAGTTACTAATTTTATTGTAAGTAGTCGATCTGAACCATTTATCGCAATGGACTTGATGGATTCAGTTGGTCGACATGAATTGTATGACTATTGTTTCAGCAAAGATGAATCCCAATTAATAATGTTCACTGTTATAAAGCTCATTAGGTAATTTCAGATTTTGTGATGCTAGAATGTGACAGTACTCAATTACACTTTGTGACATGAGGAAGTTTCAAATTTTGAGAAATTGAATCAGATAATAACCACGCAATCTTCAACGTTTGTATGTCAGCGCATTCATTGCTTTCACACATAAATCCCATTGTAGATTATTGTTTTTCTTTGTTTCTTCCCAGTTGTTAACCATAGCTATAATGTTTGCTTCAGTTCAGTTGAGGTTCTTTGAGTTCCAATAATTCGCTTTGAAATTTCAGGTCAAAGTATATTTCAAGGACGTTTCGCTTGAATTGAATTGCTCTCGTGGTTTATTTTCTGTTGTTTCTTTGTTCTTTAACGATCATTTTTGCTTAATAATTAAGTTCACGTAACGTCTATCGAGCACAAGTAATCTGTTCCCCTGCATCGAAATGCTTTTTCATAGATGCAAAGTTCTGTACTTGAATTTTGAATGAATTTATTATAAAAGATAATGTCCAAGTGTATCCTTTTGCCAAAACTTTTTAATTATTTATGTTATGTTTTAAACCATATGGGTCCACAGTTTTCAATAGAGCATCGATTAATTTGTGCTTTTAGATACCTTCCCGTTGATTCATGTGTTTGTGCTGCATCGAAATGGGATTTCATCCGGCACGCTTTATGGTTAAACACGTTTGCAAATTTGAAGGTTACTGTTTAATCGATGCTCGCTTCATTTGCATGTACGCATCATTGGGTTTTGTTTCATTCCAACATTATAAAACAAATAGGTACTTGTGGGGTTAGAAACAAAGAAATATTCACAAAAATTAATCTCCAATTTCTGTAGTGAATAATATCCCTGTATACAAGTTCTTGATATTTTAAAGTGATTTTATACGCACGGATCTATTAATTAGGGAATTTATTTTCAGATCTTGTGTTCATTCTAATGACTATGACAGCTGGCGTTTATACGATATGAACACGATTAATTTGACCGTAATTTTTGAAAAAGAAGTTCTTTTGGAAAAAGATATCTTGATGCAAATGGAATTAAGCACCTATGATATAAAGATGTTTTGGAAGGCGATATTATAGGCTTCGATGAATTATTTCTTAATGTATGATATTTACGGAGTTTATATTGCAGCGGGTGGGCATTGTCATAATTTTCCCTATTTGTTTTAGTCTCGTGATGAGCTCACTAGTTCTTTAATTTTTACCTGACAAGGCACAGGACATGTTTCCAGAGAGCTCGTTTCATTTTCATCTCAAGAGGCTACATGTAAGATTCGTTTCCTGCCATCCTTCCAGTGAACAAGTGGGGCATATGGTCAATTCTTCCCAGAGTGCATTGCCATACATCTCTGTTCTCGATTTAGACAAGCCAATGTGGTCTCCTTCTAGCTTTAGTCAATCGATTGAACCTATTAAAAACGTTCACTGAAGCATACTCCGCTGTTGATATCACATCGTGAGAAACAGCCAATATTCAATAATGAACGTTTATCGAATATGGCTTCAAGCATTAGACGACTAAAGATCAAGAAGTAAGTTGATGCCGAAACGTTGATTGGCTACCACCCTCGTAAAATGTACTTTTTACAGTATTAATTTATGAAAAATCTGCGATGTTCTTATAGAGCAATGAAACAACTTCCGCCTTATACATTGATGCGCAAAGCTAAGAGCGAAATCGTAGTCTTCGCATGCGAGTGATGCGTCTCGACCTTGCAAAATCATTGCTAGTATAAACATTGATCTTTAGTGTGTAGCAGCTCGCCTTCACACAAGTATACGAAGTGTCGGATTCGCGCAATCTATTTCCACGTGAAGACCTAATTGATTTGCAATGAGATTGTCGTGCTTTGAAAGCCTATAAACCGTTAGATGCGTTAGAGTTGAAATGAAATTATTAATCTCACTATATAGATCTGATATTAGGTGGAAACCATAAATATTCTTAATTTTAACTGAGTGAAAAGATATTTCCATATTATTCCTCATGACAAATCACAAATATTTTCCACATGTTAAAGCTAACAAAATCTTGTACTGATAGAAACATTCCGTAAAAAAACAATTAACAATGATCTTAAACTATAATTCTTAGAATAGATACCATCATTTTTCCACCAATCTTCAGGATATTTGGAAATGTTGTTCATGTATTCTAGAACTCTCGTCCACCTTGGAACCCAAGTGTTTACGGTGGTTTTATCCCTGATTTTGTTTAATTTGCCCATCAAGCGGGAATTCTCTTTTTCTATTCGCTTCATTTCAGCATTTTTCTGTCCTATTCGTGAACTATAATGCACCATGAGCGAGGGAAAGTTCATTCGTACCCAATACTTCTGTCTTTGAACGATATGATCGGCTTTCGCTCGGATAACTTTGCAAGATATTCACGGAAGCGCTCGTTTTCATATTCGATAAGAACCTTTTTCTCTTTGTCAGCCTGAAAATAAAATGCTTCCGAAATCCTCACCTTGCAAGTTTTGTGGGTTCTACGAATCATTGAGAATGTGTGTGGAGGTGAAGTGTCCACGATTGGCGTCATGTTGTTCAACTGAGTAAATGACAATAGTGAGTAAGTAAGTTTGATGAAAATATCTGATACATTTGTCACTCTGGAAAAATCATCTGTTTACAAATATGGAAAACAAAGGAATTTAGGAAGGTATTTACATTAAATAATTTGCTCTATTCTCGCAGATTACAAGAATTTTGTTTGATATTTATAATGCTGCTGCAATTGACGTCACCATCAGTAATAGCGTTACACTGGTAACATAGTCCGGAGGCTTAGCTGCCACAAAATCACTGAGAAAATGAAATCCTATAAAATGGGGAAGGGTGGGGGTTGAAGTGGTTTTTAATAGTAGGTCCTCATTCTATGTATATGCCCAAATGCTTTTCCGCTCATATGGATTCTGATGAATTTAGCTTGTCGTCTGCAATTACAGTGTTGTGTATGAACTATACCTCAGTACAAGAAAGCGAATTATCCTATTACAGCAAAAGCATCTGTTCAAAATACGCTAGAAGAGAGTCAACAAAAGGACAGTTTGAGCTTTATTGCTCCATTGTTGTGAAAATTTGACTATACTAAAAGAGCAAATTCGGCGTTTCCTATTTTTAGCCAATGTTTCCGGGTTTGTGGTAAAAGTGCATAGGCAACGATGTTAAACATAATGAGTTATTTAGTCGTGCTATTCAGGTCAGCCAGCACCAACTACGCTGTTTTGGTCTTTTTTATTTTTGAATTATAATCTTTCGCGTCGCTGTATACCCATTTGTTATACTTACCATGTGGTGTAGGCAGGTAAAGTCCATAAAATATAACATTTCTAAAGTAGATGGTATCCCCTCGATCTGATAATGTGGTAGCCAATTGCGCTCAATCATATGTCACCCTCCTTTTTATTAGCTTGCAACTTATGATACATTGCAGTGGACTCCGCAGTGGAGCTTTCTTGTCCATAAAACACTACACACCAACGAAATTTGTTTTACTGCATTATTCTTTCCACTTTTAAAGATCTCATTACACTTTGACTGCACACAATCTTTCACATGTTGCACAGCTATGTATGTCCCACCAGGCCTCATTAAGTTCGAATTTTAATAGTCATACCGATATAGAAATGAAGCATTCAGTACTTTCTATAGATGTAATAGTGTCCTAGATGATTATGATTATGAGAACCTATTCTCTTAATTAATGATTCTTTAGAACTTGATGATGAACAATGTAGAAGGTTATAATTAATATAACCGATGAATCAACATCTCATTCCGTTCAACGTGAGCAATAATTTGAAACTGAATAATTAAGGTTCACATGTATATTACATAATATTTGCAAGATGTCAACGTTAAAAACAGAACTTCTGTAAAATAGATTGCTTTCAAATAGTCTGACAGTAAAATTATTGAGATTCGAAAAAAATAATTGCAAAGCCATGCATTTCTATCAGTTGACGTGTTTTAAAATTCTCAAAAATTAAGAACCACAGTGTGAATATTGCGGCATAATCAAATGGAGAATGATAAAGTTTTCTGATAAACAAAAACAAGACAGTATTGACCGAAAAAACGTTTGATATACATTAATCGAGTCCATACGATGTCCTAAAAGTTTATGCCACAATTGAAGTATTCTCATATCGCAGTATATAAACATATTTTATAGCTGTATCTTATTTACAAAGCAAACGTTCACGCACCATTCATAGATTTTTTAAGAAACACGTGGTTCACCTCATTAATATGCGGACTTTTGTCATGTTGTTTAACCTGGTTGACCGTTTCCAATCGCAGTCAACAGAATCACCGGAGTTCAAACGCTTTTTTGCTATTTCACAAGTGTTATAATTCAAGCGAATCCTGACTATAAATCCCAAATATTGACTCCAAATATTAATAGGTGTCAAGTAAAATTTCGTTATTGAGTTGTGAAATAAAACGTCTGAAATGTTTTATCTTAAATTTAATCTGGAAAGACTTGTCTGTGTAAATCTAATGCAACAGTGGTTTTGTTTTTGAAGATTATTTCAGCAAAACCGAAAGATCTTGTTTGCTTGAAAAAACTTTTGTTATCACCTGAAAAATTTGCCATTCTCCGCAGCTTGCTAGGAAGTTATATTAAAACCACAAGTATATATCTGACAGAATTGTGCTAATGAAATACGGTACAACCTGATTATTTATAATTACATTTTTTAGAACCGTTTCGTTCGAGAAACATGGCTACTACTAATTTTTTGAATCTTGTAAAATTTAGCAGAAACGATCATGTT